>JAMYXO010007850.1:0-11585 GCA_033310375.1 Conus canariensis
TCTCTCTCCTCTCCTCTCTCCTCTCCTCTCCTCCCCTCTCCACTTTTTCCTTTCGCTCTCTCCTCTCTCTCTCTCTCTCTCTCCTCCTTTCTGTCTCTGTTCTCTCTGTCCCTTGTCACTCTCACGTCTTTCTCGCCTCTCTGTCTCTTCTCTGTTCTCTCTTTCTCTCTGTCTCTCTGTCTCCCCTTCTCTCTCCCTCTCTTCTCTCTCTTCTCTCTCTCTCTCCTTCTCTCTCCCTTTTTTCCCCCTCCTCACTCTAGTCTTTCTCTGCCTCTCTTCTCTGTTCCCCCTTTTTTCTTTTTCCCCTTTCTTTTTCCCCTTCTTTTCCTCTCCCCTCTCTCTCCCTTCTCTCCTCCCCCTTTCTCTCCTCTTTTCCTCTCTCTCTTTTTTCTCTCTCTTCCCCTCTCTCTCTCCCCCCCCCGGGGATCGTTACCCGTTTGACGCCACATGGTATAAACAGTAATATGCAATGCCCGGGGCCCAGAATTTTGAAAAAAAAAAAACGCTGTTTTTTTCTTTTTTAAAATTCAAGTAAAACAGACTCTCTTCTAACCATCGGGGGTGAGCACCGGGTTTCTAACGCCAGTACAATAGATAAGAGCAAGGATCAAAATTTGTGGGTTTTTTCCCCATCCCAAAAAAAACTTGCTTTAAAAAGACTCACAAAACATATGCAATCAAAGTGTTGTGGGAAAGAATCCCTCGGGGGAAAAAAAAAAAAAAAAAACAAAAACGTTTTACTTTTTAATGTCAACTTTTTACAATATGTTAGGGGTTTATTTGTTTGTATATATATATAAATATATGATTAAAATTATATATATAAATTGTGTGTTTGTTGTGTGGTGTGTGTGTGTTGTGTTTTGTGGGGGTGTGTGTTGGTGCTCGCGCGTGTGTGCTGCGTCGCCCCGCGGCGCGCGGCGGTGGGGTGTGGGGGGGTGTGGTTTTGTGAGAGAGAGAAACATAGACAGCAACAGAGAAAAGGGAGAGTAAAAAGGGAAAGAAAAGAAGGGAGAGAGAGACACAGAAAAAATACGGAAGGAAAGAAAGGGGGGGGGGCACAAGAAAAGAGAAAAGAAAATGGATGCTTTGGGGGTGGGGGGGGGGGGGGGGTTCAGATAATTAGGCAACAACCGGTTCAAATCAACCAAACATGGCACAGGGTTTCTGGGTCGCGGGCGGATGTGTGTGTTAGGGCTGGGGGTAAACACAACAAAAAACATTGATTTTTCCCCCTAAGGCCCCCCCTATCCACCCACCCTCCCACCTTAAAAAGCAAAAAACAATTTTTTTGTCGCCCCTAAAGCGCCCTCCATCCACCCCCCCTCCTCTACCTTAAACACAACAAAACACATTGATTTGTGCCCCCTAATGCGCCCCTATCCACCTCCCTCCTCTTCCTTAAAAAGCAACAAAAAACATTGATTTGTCCCCTAATCGCCCTCCTACCCCCCTCCCTCCTCTACCTTAAACAGCAACAAACACATTATTTGTCGCCCCCAATGCGCCCTCCCATCCCCCCTCCCTCCTCTACCTTAAAACACACAAACACATTGATTTGTCCCCTAAAGCGCCCTCCTATCCCCCCCCCTCCCCCTACCTAAACCCGCAAAAACCATTATTTCGCCCCTAAAGCCCCTCCTATCCACCCTCCCTCCCCTACCAAACACAACAAACACATTGATTGTCGCCCCTAATTCGCCCTCCATCCACCCTCCCTCCCCTTCCCTTATTTATTCCCCACCCACCTCCCCCCCCCCCCAACCCCCCATAAACTTAAAAAACATATGTGTGTAGAAAGTATGAGGATGGTGGATGGTGGATAATAGATATGATAGACAGATAGCTAGATAAAAACAATAAATTGATAGACAACAACGATAGATGATAGATAGATAAAAAGATAGAAAATGACATAAAAAACCCCAACAAAGATAAATAGATAGATAGATAGACAATAGGTATATATGTTGTTGTGTCTCTTGGTCTTTGTTGTGCTTTCTCTGTGTTTTGTGTGTGTGTTTGGTGGTTGTGTGCATCCGCTTTGTGTTTAGTGGGTGTGTGGGTGTTGTTGTGTGTGTGTGTGTGTGCGTGCTTTTTTCTCTTTGTGTGTATCTGTGTATGAAAAGCTGGTGTGTGTGTGTGTGTGTGGTGTGTGTGTGTGGTGTGTGTGTTGTGAGTGTTGTGGTGTTGTCTGTCGTCTTCGTGCATGCTTTTTCTCTTTCTCTCTCTCTCTCCCCCCCTCGCTCCCCTTTTTTTGTTGGGGGGGGGTGAAGCGGGGGAAGGTACGTCAGAGGAAAGGGGTGGGGGACGTACACCATCTTTTTTGCCTCCTTCCTACAAAGTTGGCGGAAGAAAAAAGAAAAGATGGTGTGAGAGATAATGAGGAGGGGAAGGGAGGACGAGAAGGAGAAGGAGCAAGAAAGGGGAAGAAGAGGAGAGAAAAGAAGGAGAGAGAGAGGAAGAAAAGGAGAGTGAGGATGTTAATACGCAAGGAGAAATTTTGGGAAAAAGCCCGTTTCAATCTTCCTTGTCAGGCAAAAATTATTTCAAACATTCTAGTCGATTCAACATGGGCAACACTGCAATCTAATTCTACAATGACGGGGCAATTTTTCATAAAGGATAATACAGGGTGGGTAGTCAAAAAAAAGGAAAAAGAAGAGAAGAGGAAGGGGGAAGGGAGGGAAGAAAAACAAAAAAAGAAGAATGGGAAAAAACAGAAAAGGAAAGAATAGAAAAAAAAAAAAGGAGGGGGAAATAAAAAAGGGGGGGGGGGGGGGGAAGGGGAGAAAAGAGAATAGAAATAGAGTCATTGACGGGGAGAAAGAGGGGGGGGGGGGGGGGGGAGGGGGGGGAAAAAGGGGGAAAGGGGGGAACAAAAAAAAAAGACGGGGACAAATGTTTTGGATGCTTCCCAAATCCTTTTTCCGGGGTCTTTCGGGACCCTACAGACTGCGTAATTTTTCGGGGGATTAACCTATGAGGAAAGACAGACAAAAAGCATCCGAACAATCTGAAAAAATATGAAAAGAGGCCAAACAAACAGAAAGGAAGGAGAGACAGCAGACAGACAGACAGAAGAATGAATGGTTGCCTTTCAAAAAAATCTCTTCCCCCACCCCCCCCCCCCCCCCCCCCCCCCCCCCAAACTTCTGGGGCCTAAACCTGCTTAGCGTTGGGGGAAATTAGCTTGAGGTAGAAGACAGGGGGAAATATCCGAAGATTTAGGGAAGAGAAAAAAGAACAAAAAACCAGAAGAAAAAAAACAACACAATAAGAGGAGAAAGAAGAAGAGAAGAGAAGAGAGAGAGAGAGAGAGGGGAGAGAGAAGGAAAACAGCAGAGACAGATGAGAAACAATCTTTTGAAATATATATAAAATTATAATAAACTAATAAATTCCAAGGTAAAAAACCGACACCTTTCCCAACTTGCAGAGCGCTGGTTTGCAATGACTGCAAGAAAATATTCATTAAAACAAAGTTTGGCTCTTATGTTAGTTTGAAAAAATAGGGGGGATAAGCATTCATATCTCAGTGGTAGTAATTTTGCCAAACTACATTTGTCTTGAGAGGTAAAGGGGGAATAATACATGCTTCTCAAAATGACCTCACATTTTTTAAAAATATTAATATATATATATTTTTAGGGGGGGGGGGCGGGGGAAGAGGGACAGATAGACAGACAAAAGAGAAACAGACAAGCAGTAACTTTTAAAATAGAGAGACACAGAAAGAAGAGAAAAAGGAGAAGAGAGAGAAGAGAGAGAGGTGGGGGGGAGGGAGGGACACGGGGAGACAACAGCAATAGACAGCCAATGGCAAATGTGTCGAAAAAACGCTTCAAATTGTCCTTTCCCCGCAGTCTTTCGGGGACTGAAAGGCTGCATACTTTTCCGGGTGATTAACCCGGGTTTGGGAAAAAGACCGCAAAACACCGAAAAATTAACGCTCCCCTCTCTCGCCTTTCCCGGTCTTTTTTACGGAAGGTACGAGACATCCAATCTATTTGTTAGAGTTTCAGATGGTAAAACCTCTCCCCACCCTCTTTCTCCTCCCCCTCCTCTCTCTCTCTCTCTCTCTCTCTTCTCTCTCTTTTTGGGGCATTATGTGAAAATTTGTCCATTTCGATCTTTCCTGAATCTAATTAAATTACCTTAAGGTGAACGCGCGTACGGCGTGCGGGCAGTCCGTGTGAGTAGTGAGTGAGTGAGTGAGTGATTTTTTAATTAAGATTTGTTCACACTTGGTGATATTAGTTTTAAAAAAAAGTAAATAAATAAGTTTTAAAAAAAAGGAGCGAGGGGAAGGGGAGCTTTAAAAAAATCTATTAATTTGATCATGGAAAGCATTTTGCTTTTGCACTTTTCTGGTGTGTGGTATTGTTTTTTTAAATTTTTACAGTCGCACCCCACGTTCGATTCTTTATACAATAAAGTTAATTTTGAACCATGAAAAAAGAATATGGCCCCCATGAAAAAGATTTGAACAATCGCATGTACTTTTGTGAAAATTGGTTTTTCCACAATTCAGTCGAAGTTGTAATTAAAGATGACAAATATCTGGCATAAAAAGATTTCATACTTCCTGGAAGGTGTTCATGTCACGGCTTTTTTTCTAACAACGAATTAATTTCTTGAACTCCCAAGTGTTTTCCTTTAAAACGCCCCCATCTCTAGCAATTTACTCTGTTTCTTTACCAAATATGCCCATGTGACGGAATCCACAAAAAGATACCCCTACCCTTAAACATGATAAACATAAAAATTATGTTTATTTCAAAAAATAATTTTTTTTTATTTTTGATTCCGGTTTTGCAAGCTAAAAAAACTGACGGGGAAATAAAACCAGAAAAGTAAATTACAAACACTTTTTTATTGTCACAAAATAAAACAACGCCAAAAGAAATTTACATTCTCGTAAAAAGGGAGAACCCTTTCCCAAGAGAAAAGGATCTACGAACTTTACAAAAAACCCGACCCTGCATATGAGTCAAAATCAAACCTCAGTAAAAAATCTTCAATATATATACAGGGTTTTGAATTGTCTTTTGCTTCACATGACAGAATATTAATTTATCAACCTTCTTCATGCAGTAATCTATATCAATTTTTAGTTTTTAAAAAAGCCCCCCAATGAATACTTGAAACTATTGGCACTTTTAAATACTTTCAATATCCATGTTACACGTTCAAAATTTTCATAATTTCATTTGAAAATCCCTAACAGGCTGGAGAAGGTAAGGTTGAGCCCTTTTAATAGCCCCTTTTCAAATTTATAATTATCATTCGATAAATTTGAAACAAAAGGGCTTCTGGCAACAAATTTAGCCTTCCATTTTCGTTGGTCAACAGGGGAAAAAATTTGCTTTTTAAAAAGTTTTTAACGAATTCGTGTAAGGAACCCAAAAGCGCTACCTTAACATTTTACTGTCTATTGACTGTAATTTCTTCAACGGGGTTTTTTGGAGGCATTAAAAAACCCCTCTTCCCCGTGAAAAAGCTTCGATCGAACTAAGCTATACAAATGTAAAAGTTTTGGTATCCTGCCCCCATGGTGTGCATTGACTATTTTTGAAATTTTAGCCTTTGTCTTGCTCATGTAATTTCTAATGACAACCCGCCATTTAATTTACGGCAAGGTCAAACCCAAAATATACTACGTGTATGGTCATTTACATATGGTACATGTGTTTGTGAAAGCGTGTACAAAAGAGAAAGAGGGAGGGAGGAGGGGAAAAAGGGGAAAAAAGAGAGAGGGGGGGGGAAAGAAAAACGGGAAAGAGGGGAAGAAATGATAGAACAGTGTGTGAGAGAGACAGTTTATTTGTGCGTGTGGGGTTTTTGTGTGTGTGTTTGTGTGTGTGTGTGTGTGTGTGGTGTGTTTTCAAGAAATTCTCTTTCTAAGCGTTCAGAAAGGTAAAACGTAAGCGATTTTCAAAAATTCTTTGAAAACCTACTTTTCTATCTAGCTTTCTCCTTTCTAATTAAAGAGGCAAGCGTGTATTTTGATTTCTCAAAAATTTACTTCAACGTTTACAAAGGGGGGGAAATCCACTGGACCGCATATAATTTTTTTTGGTTGCACATATGAATAAACGACTGGCAGGCTTCTGGAATTTCCTGTGGAAAATAATACGAATAAAACATAAAAAAATCCGTTGTCCCCGTCGCATTGACCGCAGACTCGAAAAAATCAGGAATAATAGCTCAGGGGGCCCCTGCTTGTGTGGTTTACATGTCAAAGGCTTCTGTCACTTGCTGTTCGGGTTTAAAATTTGGCATCAGGGCCGTGACGTTTTCTTTTTTTTTAAAAACAAGACTTAGAAGGGGAAATGGGGTGTGAGAGAGAGAGAGAGAAAAGGGGGGGGGGGAGGGAATGAAGAGAAGGATATTTTCTCAAAAGGAAAAGAGAGAGAGGGGAGAGAGAGAGAGGATGATTTAGCAAGAAGAGGAGTGAAAGACCGACCACAGACAGACAACAGACAGACGATGATTTACGCAAGGGAAAATCCTTTATAGCTAGCAATTTAAACCCCCTTTTTCTCATGCCCTGCGAAAACGATTCCCCCTCTTCCCCCTTTTTTTTTTTTTTTTTTAAAAAACTAATCCTTATTGAACAGACAACTGCCCTCGGCCCCTTTACTGCTCAGCCAATGAATTTTTGATTTGGTACTCGGGGTTGAAACCCCACCGGAGTGGGGCCCGTTCGGTTTGGGCGTAAAGTAACCCCTTTTCAATTTTTCAAGCCAGGGGGGTAAATGTGGATATCCATCCAGAGCAAAAAAAAAGTCTGTTCTATAAAGGGCAGTCGGTTTGTTCCCTTCCGGCGTTTCCCCTGAGAAGCTACACACAAAAAGTTTAAAGGATCACTTTCAAAACATTCATAACTATCAAAATAAGAAAGTCAAGCTTAAGTTTTTCCAACATTTAATTCCATTCTTTGTGAGACGTAAAACAATTGCCTTCAATTTTCCCACAATCGTTTGGTGGTACATTTTATTAAAGTGGGGACGATCCAAAATTTGATTTCCCCAAATCATTGAAATCACAAAACGGCATATGAGCTCCCAAAAAAACCAGTAAAGCGGGTAACCACCATGGTTCTGGCACCGGGCCACTCCTCAACGGTTCCCCTTTTTTGAAAATCCTCTTGAACGCCGCCACTCAGCCGCAGCACTGGGGAGGGGTTGGGCATCCCCCGGGGGGGGGTGGCTCCTCCTTTCGATCCACCCCCACCCAGAGGTTCTCAATCGGTTAGTCGGGACTGCATGCTGGCCCCTCCCTTCTGTTACTCCAACTGCTTCAGGAATCGTTACCACCCTTGCCCCTTGGGGGGGGCATTGTCACCTGGTAGAACCCTCATCCTCTGCGCAGTGTGGCACACCCGCGGCGGATCCATCCCGGGATTGGATGCCAGTCAGGTTACCTTGAAAATGTACAAGGGGGTTTGTGGTGAAGGCTGAACCCCCCAAACCCTTACAGAACCTCCACCAAAGGCCACCCTTTTCTTGGGCAAGGGCGTCAGTAAACTTGCCCTGGCCCTCCAGACCCCCCTCGGCCTCTTGGGTAAGGGGGAACGTATTCATCACGAACAGGACCGGGGCCATTCTACGGTTCCCCCTCACTGACTCCAGAAGGCGGGGGCTGGGGCCCCCTGGGGTGGATTAACGTGGCCATACTGCGGGGGGACGAAACGGGATTAAACCCTGTAGGGGGTTCCGTAGGTCTGTGGCTGATGTTATTTATAGCCACCCTGAACTGCCCCTTTTAATTATGCTGAAAAGGGGTGTTCTTTCTGCCGCTTGTGTTCAATGAGACGGGTTGTCACGTGGGGGTTGTCTTCTTGGGCGACCCAATTGCTCTTTCTGGACAAAACCCCGTGGCTGGAAGCGTTGAATCAGCGGACAATGACCGAGATACACATGAATCGCCTGGCCACTTTTGCTTGGGAAAACCATCTGGAACCCTGCAACCACTCTCCCCACCAAATCGCTTTTTTTCCGTGGGGGCATTGTCAATCCGCCCACTACTGGTGGAATGTCTCTTATAAAACCAAGCGACGACACATCCACCATAAAAAAGCAAGGGTTCACGTGCATAATGGTTTTTCCATCTGGCAATGCAAAGTGTTTTAGGCGAACGGTCCAAAACAAGGGGCATTTTTCGCAAGTTTCTGCTTTTCCGTTTTCGGCCCCACTCATAGTAGAGAACCCCCCCTGCAATTTTGCACTAAAAAATCGCCCATTACCCTAACAAGAAAATTTATGACAAATTTTGGGCTAAGAAAAAATAACAGAGCGAACTGAGTTTAACGCACCGTTTTCACATACCCATCCCTAACTTTTTTTGGGAATATTTGATGTGACGCCCATGTTGACTTCATGACAACGTGTCTTGCCTTTTTTTTTTATTGTTGGGTCATTTAGGACTCCCAATTTAGACTTTGGGAGACCTGTTTGTGTGTGTTGTTGTTTTGTGTTTTTGTTTGGTGTGTGTGGGGTTTTGTGTGTTTTTTGTTGGGGTTAGTGCCCATTTCTCATTTTGTATGTGGTTTTGCGCTGCATGTGTGTGCATGTTTTTTGGGTGTGTGGTGTGTTGTGGGGGTGTGTGTTGTTGTTTAGGGGTGCATTGTGTCATTTGTGTGGGGTTTAGGCGTGTTTGTGTCGTGTGTGTGTGTCGCGCGCGCGCGGCCTTTTTAATCCTCCATTAAGGGAACCACTTTCCCCTCTTGGGGGAAAACATCTAACCTCGAAAACTTGTCGCCTGTTTTCAAAGTGTTTTTTTTTCGTTTTGTCCATTCCACCGGCACACACAGGGGTCCCTTCTCCAAAAAGGAATGGGATTTTAGTGCGCCAAGACTTTTACTGTGACTTAACCAAGGGAACTTGACTTAAAAATCTAACCCAAGGACAGGGGTGATTTAAGTCTTGACAACGTCAACTCCGAAGAGAAGACCTCTTTTTATCTGGTGGTCCAATGGGAAAAAAAACCCCCAGACTTTGGGACAAGATCAGACACCTTAACTTTTTCCATGCGGCCCCCAGGCTTTGGGACAAAGTCAACACCTACCACTCGCTATTCGGCCCCCACATAGATGGGGAAGGAAAGGCACAACCCGGGGGGATTTTTTTCCCCGGGCCCGTTTTATCTACTTAAATTTTGGGGGTTAGGGAGGTTCACTGGTTAAGTACCAGTAATGCCCCTGAAGGGAAAAACTGTGAGGGCACTAGGACTCTTGGACCATTCCCTTAAGGAGATTAAACTTCGGGTGCAGCGGCAGGGGGCATTCTAATTTTCTCTAAAAAATTACCTCCCTCATCATTCCCCGTCCTTTTTTCGTCATTTCAACGTTTTTTTTATTACCATGAAGAATAACAAGCATCAGAAACATGAGTGTCGCTACTGATTTAAGTCTAAGGGTTAAAGGGAACTTTCCCTTTAAATGAACAGGGTTTTTTGTTCCATTGCTGCCCCTTGTCTACTGTCTGCGTTTGACTTCCTCATGCTGGAGGCTTTCTTTAAAACTTGGAATAAAGGGGATTTAAGTACAAGATAACAAAAAATTCATCCTTATGATTCTTAGCAATATAAAAATATCCTTCAAAATCTCATGTTTGAAAATTTGTCTTTTAAAAAGTATACACTTCCGTTTAAAAAAAACCCTTGTGAATGGGCTTTAAGCGCAAAAAAGGTCCTTTACCCGTGGGGGCCCCCTTTTTTTTCCCTTTTTTTTTCTCTTTAGCATACGCCGACGCATAATCTCACAAGGGGTAATGAGACCGGCCACAGCCAAAAGGAACCAGCTGCCCAGTCCACAGATTGTTGGCCTTTATGGTCTTTTTTACGTGTTGTCGGATACGTATCAATATTTTTTTTAACTCTTTTTTTGAAACACAAATCTAAAATTAGCTAAAATGAAGGATCCCCGTACCCCCCTTTTTAACGGGCCCAAAGGGGGGGGCAAAAAATTTGCCCCATTAGCTGGACATTTCATTTTCTTTGTTGTTTTTGTTTCTGTTTTTTGTTGGTTTGTTTGGGGGATTTTTTTTTTAATGTTAAGGGGGGTTTTATCCCTCGTTTTGTAACCTGTAAAGGGCCCTTTGGGGGTCGGTTCTTATAAAAATAAAATAACTAAACTTTTCGTATCACCCGGGCTGTAGCTAAGACAAGAAACTAATATTCGGGATCCAAAAAGAAAAAAAAAAAGTCTTGGGGGAAAGAGGAGGGGGAAAATTTGCGCACACACCGCAAGCATGCAAAGGAAATTACTGTAAAAAAATTTAAAAAAAAACGGCGGGAGGGAGGAGGGTTTAAGGCACGAGTGGGGGGGGGGTGAGGGGGAAATTGGGGCTTGGGGAAAAATGGGGAAAATTTTTTTGGGGGATTGAGGGCCCTTGTCTTCCCCTCAGGGAATGTGGAGGCGGGTTTAGAGTGTTACGAATGAAATTTGTGGTTTTTCTGCTTAAAGGATTTCTTTACAGAATTACATTTATGGCCTTAAATTTTGCGTCCCTTTTTGTGTTGTGTTGTTTGTTGTCAAATTTGGCATTGAATTTATGGTGTTGTACGTAGTATCGTACTATTGCATTTTTAAAAGGCTTTTTCTGCCCTTTTGCGGTTTGTATTGCTGGCGGCCCTTTGCTTTTTTGTATTGCATTTTCATTGCCAAATGTTTGTATTGACTCTATTGCACTTTTTTTACGGGGGTTTCTTGGTTGTACTTATTTTTAGCGTATGGAACGTTTTTCACAGCGCATTTGCAATGATCGCGATTTTTGTATTCTTTGTATTTTTGTGTTCAATGTGCTTATTGTATGCACCGTCTTGTATTGTATTTTGCGTATTACATGGGTTTTGTTTTTTTTCCCGTGGGTGTGTTTTGTGTGTTGTTTTTGTGTGTGTGTGTTTGTATGGGCGCGGCCCCGCGCGCTTTTAGTTTCAATGTTTCTGTAATATGCCTTTGGCTTCGCGAGTTAAACCTCATAATATCCTTTTTCATTCATTTTCTTACATTGATTGTATTTTCTTTCTGCACTGTGTTGTGCTTATTTAAATGTACGATGGCATTGTTTTGTGCTGGTTTTTTTACCGTGTTGTTTGTAGATACTTTCGCTTTTAAAGTGCAGCATTAATCATGGTGTATTCTGTCGCGTATTTTAAAATTTGTTAGTGCTGTGATGTATTGTATTGTATACTTTGGTCACAATGATAACCTGTAGGAAATTGGGCCCCTTTTCCAGGGGGAGCCATTGTCGAATACGCCCAAACACTTTTTTACCTGACCCTTTTTTGCTTTTTTTTTTCTTTAAAGTGAATTTTTTTGCCCCAAAACTCTTCGTACTTTTACGTACACCACACACCACTCACACACAAACACACACAAAACAACACACACACACACACACACACACACACCCTCTCTCTCTCCCTCCCTCCCCCTTCCCTTCCCTCTTCTTGCCTTCTCCCCCTCCCCCCACTTCCCCCTTTCGGGTTTCTTTTCTCTCTCCTCTCCCCCTCTCCTCCCTCCTTCTCCCTCTTTCCTCCCCCTTCTTTCCTGTGTCAGTTTGTATGTCTGTTTGGGG
>JAMYXO010007851.1:0-11584 GCA_033310375.1 Conus canariensis
TGACGCACGCTAAAAACAGTGGCAGGACGCACGCCATAAAACATGCGCAGGGCGCACGGCCAGAAAAACAGTGTGGAGGACCAGGCCATAAAAAATGCGCAGGGCCACGGCCAAAAAAAAGTGGCAGGGACGGCCAAAAAAGTCCAGGGACGCGGCCATAAAAAACAGTGCGAGGGCCGGCCAAAAAAGTGCCAGGGACGCACGCCATAAAAAAAGGCGCAGCGCACGGCCATAAACAAGGGCGGACCCACGCAAAACAGGGGAGACGGCCAAAACAGGGACGCCGGCCAAAAAGTGCGCAGGGACGCACGGCCAAAAACAGTGCGCAGGACGCACGGCCATAAAAAGTGCCAGGACCAGCCAAAAAAGAGGGAGGGACGCACGGCCAAAAACAATACGGGCGACCATAAAAACAGTGCGCAGGGAGCACGCCAAAAACAGTGCGCAGGACGCACGCATAAAAACAGTGCGCAGGACGACGGCCAAAAAACAGTGCGCGGAGCAAGGCCATGAAAACGGCGCAGGAGCCGGCCATAAAACAGTGCGCAGGACCACGCCATAAAAACTGCGAGGGACACGGCAAAACAGCGAGCGCAGGCAAAAACAGTCGCAGGGACGCACGCCAAAAACCAGGCGCAGGCAAACTCGCGGGACCACGGCATAAAATGCCGGGACGCACGCATAAACTGGCAGGGACGCACGGCAAAAGGGAGGCCACGCATAAAACATGGCAGGGACGCACGCCATAAAACAGTGCAGGCCCGCCATAAAATGGAGACGCCGCCATAAAAACAGTGCGCAGACGCAAGTCCTAAAAAGTCCAGGGACGACGGCAAAAAGTCGCGGGACCAGCCATAAAAAAGTGGAGGGAGACGGCATAAAAGTCGCAGGGACGCACGGCATAAAACGTCCAGCGCACGGCTAAAAAATCCAGACACGGCCATAAAGTGCGCGGCGCATAACGTCAGGCCACATAAAAACAGTGCGCGAGCACGGCCATAAAAGTCCAGACGCACGCATAAAAAAGGCGCAGACGCACGGCCTAAAATCGCAGGGCCGCCATAAAAGCGAGGGCGCACGCCATAAACATGCGCAGGGCGCGGCATAAAAGTCCAGGCGCACGGCAAAACATGCAGACCACGGCCATAAAAAGTCGCAGGACACGGCCAAAAAAACCAGGACGCAGCCAGAAAACAGGCAGACGCACGCTAAAACTCGCGGACGCACGGCATAAAACAGGCGCAGGGAACGCCAAACATGCGAGGGACCGGCCAAAAAAACAGTGCGCAAGACGGCCATAAAAACAGTGCGCAGGACGGACGGCCATAAAAACAGTGCGGGACCACGGCCATAAAAATGGCCAGGACCAGCGGCCATAAAAACATGGCGGCGCAGCCATAAAAAAAGTGCCAGGACGCACGGCCATAAAAAGTGCGAGGACGCACGGCCAGAAACAGTGCGAGGCGCACCAAAAAAGTGGCAGGCAGGCATAAACAGCCATGCACGGATAAAAGGCCCGGACCAAGAAAACCTGGCGCAAAAACAGCCGGGACGCACGGCCATAAAAGGCGCGGCGCAAATGCGGCACTGCGCAGGAAATGGGACCACGGAAAAACATGCCAGCGACGCCATAAACAGTCGCAGCACGGCCATAAAGTGGGGGAAAATGCGCGGCGACCCATAAAAGCGCAGGCGCAAAGGCAGGGACCGCCAAAAAAATGGGCAGCCTAAAAAAGGCGGACCCGCTAAAAACTCCAGGACGACACATGCGCAGGGCGCAAAACATGCGCAGGCCAGGCCAAAAAACAGGCGCAGGCCGCAGCGCGCAAACAAGGGAAAAAAGGGCGGAAACTAGCAGAAACATAGAGCAGGCCAAAAGAGGGCGGCTAAAGGCAGGGAGGCTAAAAAGCCAGGACGACCAAAAACCAGGACGACGCCATAAAAAATGCAGGGCGCCGCATAAAAGCAGGGACGCACGCCAAAAACCCGGCGCAAAAACAGCCAGGCAGCAACATCGGGCCCAAAATCGCGCAGGCCCGTCAGGCCGGACAGAGGGGCCCAGAACGGAAAACAGGAACGCCAAAAACAGTGCAGGCGCACGGCCTGGGGACGACGGCTAAAAACAGGGCAGCCCATAAAAGCGCAGGACGCACGGCAAAGGGAGGACGCAACGGGCAAAATCGCGGAGGCCAAAAATCGCAGCCAGCCATAAAAGGCGCAGCACGGCAAAAAGAGGCGCTGAAGGGCCATAAAAAAGGAGCACGCAAAGCCCCCGAAAAACAGCCGCCACAGAAACGGCAAAAGTCGCAGACCACCATAAAACAGTGCAGACGCAAACATGCGCAGAGCACGGCCATAAAAAGGGCCCCCAAAAGCCTAAAAAGCAGAGCAAACACGCACCACGGCCATAAAACAGCAGGGAGGCAAAAAGTGCAGCGCACGCCATAAAAACAGGAGGGGCATAAAAAAGGAGGGGCACGGCTAAAAATGGCGGGCCAGGCCAAAAAAGGGGGCCACGCCAAAAAAGCGCAGGACACGCATAAAACAGTGCAGGGCGCACCATAAAGTGCGCAGGACGCAAACCGAGGACGCACGCCAAAACGTGGCAGGCAGCTAAAAAAAGGGCGCACGGCCAAAAGGCGGACCGCATAAAAAGTGGCGGACGCGCCATAAAAAGTGCGAGGGACGCACGGCTAAAACAGGAGGCGCACGGCCAAAAAGTGAGGGCGATAAAGGCAGGAGCACGGCTAAAGCGCAGGGACGCAAAATCGGACGCACGGCAAAAGGGCGGACGCCCAAATGGGCCCGCCATAAAACAGGCGCAGGCGCACGGCCATAAAAAAGTGCGCAGACCGCATAAAGGGGGCCGCCAAAAAAAGTCGGGACGCCGGCAAAAAGGCGCACAAAGGCAACGCCAAGAGGCTAACGCCGGCAAAGTGGAGACGCAATATGCAGCAAAACAGGCGGCAAAACAGCGCGGCAAAAAATAAAAGCAGGCACGCAAAACAGCGCCCCTAAAAAATCGCAGGACACGCCAAAAATCGCAGCGACGCATAAACAGTCGCAGGACGCACGGCCAAAACAGGCGAGGCGCACGGCCTAAAATGGCGGGACGCGGCATAAAAATGCGCGGGCCCAAAGAGCACCAAAAGCGAGACGCGAAAAACAGTGCGCAGGCGCCCAAAAAAAGGCAGGGACCCAAAGCCAGGGACCCGCATAGGAGACCAAAAAAAGTGCGGGGACGCAAAGGCCCAAAAACGGCGGGCCCCAAAGACGCCGGCCAAATGGGGACGAAAAACAGCCAGGCGCACGCCATAAAAATCGGGACGGAAAAAAATGCGCAGGGCGCACGCCATAAAAGGGGGCCCATAAAAAATCCAGGACGCACGGCAAAAAAGGGGCACATAAAAAGGCGGGCCCATAAAAGGCGCAGGACGCACGCATAAAAGCGAGACGCAAAAAAAAGTGGCAGAGGCTAAATGCGCAGGCCCGCCAAAAAGGGGCGCCGCATAAAAACAGGGGGCGCCCAAAAGGAGCGCCAAAAAGCGCAGGACCCAAAAAAAGTGCCGGAGCCGCTAAATCGCGGACACAAAAACCAGGGACGCAAAACTGCGCAGGCCGGCTAAAACATGCGCAGGACACAAGCCGCAGATAGAGCCACTAGGGGCAATAAAACAGGGGGGGGGGGGGGGGGGGGGGGGGGGGGGGGGGGGGGGGGGGGGGGGGGGGGGGGGGGGTGAGACCAAAAGGAGGCAGCAAAAAAAGCAGGCACGCCAAAAGCCGCACGGCCATAAACGCGGGCCATAACAGGCGCAAACCCGGACGCAAAACGCAGGGACGCAACAGCGCGCGGGTAAAAACAGTGGCAGGACGCCAAATGCGCAGGGACGCCCATAAAACAGTGGGAGCCAAAAAAAGGGCGACGCCAATGGGGAGCAAAACGGGGCCAAAGGGGAGCAAACGGACCAAAAACAGGAACGCCAAAAAACAATCGCAGGCAGCAAAAACAGGGGCAGCATAAAACATGCGAGGGACACGCCAAAACAGTGCGCAGGCGGTAAAAAAGCGCAGGAGCACGATGTGCGCAAGGACGCAATCCAGGACCGGCAAAATTGGAGGCGCCGGCAAAAGGGGCGCAGGCCAAAAAGGCGAGCCGCCAAAAACGTGGCAGGACGCAAAACAGGGCCAGGCATAAAATGCGGACGGCCATAAACAGTGCCACCACGGCCAAAAAAAGGCGCAAACCATAAAAGTGCCCAGAAAAGTGCGTCAAAAAAGTGCGCCCAAAAAGGCGCAGCAAAAGGCGGGCCAAAAGCGGGACGCACGCCTAAAAAGTGCGGCTAAAAAGTGCGCAGGGACGCCAAAAAGGGCGCCAAAAAGCGGGACGCCTGAAAACAGTGCCAGGACGACGGCAAAAGGGGCGCACGCATAAATGCGAGACCATAAACCAGGCAAAAGGGAGGACCACGGCCAAAAACGGACGACGCATAAAACATCGCAGGCGACGCATAAAAGGCAGGGACGGACATAAAATGCGAGGGGGGGGGGGACTAGGCGGAAATAAGCCGGCCAGGCGGACCCAAAAGGCGGCAAAAGGCGGCGACGCATAAAAAAAAAAAAAAAAAAAAAAAAAAAAAAAAAAAAAAAAAAAAAAAAAAAAAAAAAAAAAAAAAAAAAAAAAAAAAAAAAAAAAAAAAAAAAAAAAAAAAAAAAAAAAAAAAAAAAAAAAAAAAAAAAAAAAAAAAAAAAAAAAAAAAAAAAAAAAAAAAAAAAAAAAAAAAAAAAAAAAAAAAAAAAAAAAAAAAAAAAAAAAAAAAAAAAAAAAAAAAAAAAAAAAAAAAAAAAAAAAAAAAAAAAAAAAAAAAAAAAAAAAAAAAAAAAAAAAAAAAAAAAAAAAAAAAAAAAAAAAAAAAAAAAAAAAAAAAAAAAAAAAAAAAAAAAAAAAAAAAAAAAAAAAAAAAAAAAAAAAAAAAAAAAAAAAAAAAAAAAAAAAAAAAAAAAAAAAAAAAAAAAAAAAAAAAAAAAAAAAAAAAAAAAAAAAAAAAAAAAAAAAAAAAAAAAAAAAAAAAAAAAAAAAAAAAAAAAAAAAAAAAAAAAAAAAAAAAAAAAAAAAAAAAAAAAAAAAAAAAAAAAAAAAAAAAAAAAAAAAAAAAAAAAAAAAAAAAAAAAAAAAAAAAAAAAAAAAAAAAAAAAAAAAAAAAAAAAAAAAAAAAAAAAAAAAAAAAAAAAAAAAAAAAAAAAAAAAAAAAAAAAAAAAAAAAAAAAAAAAAAAAAAAAAAAAAAAAAAAAAAAAAAAAAAAAAAAAAAAAAAAAAAAAAAAAAAAAAAAAAAAAAAAAAAAAAAAAAAAAAAAAAAAAAAAAAAAAAAAAAAAAAAAAAAAAAAAAAAAAAAAAAAAAAAAAAAAAAAAAAAAAAAAAAAAAAAAAAAAAAAAAAAAAAAAAAAAAAAAAAAAAAAAAAAAAAAAAAAAAAAAAAAAAAAAAAAAAAAAAAAAAAAAAAAAAAAAAAAAAAAAAAAAAAAAAAAAAAAAAAAAAAAAAAAAAAAAAAAAAAAAAAAAAAAAAAAAAAAAAAAAAAAAAAAAAAAAAAAAAAAAAAAAAAAAAAAAAAAAAAAAAAAAAAAAAAAAAAAAAAAAAAAAAAAAAAAAAAAAAAAAAAAAAAAAAAAAAAAAAAAAAAAAAAAAAAAAAAAAAAAAAAAAAAAAAAAAAAAAAAAAAAAAAAAAAAAAAAAAAAAAAAAAAAAAAAAAAAAAAAAAAAAAAAAAAAAAAAAAAAAAAAAAAAAAAAAAAAAAAAAAAAAAAAAAAAAAAAAAAAAAAAAAAAAAAAAAAAAAAAAAAAAAAAAAAAAAAAAAAAAAAAAAAAAAAAAAAAAAAAAAAAAAAAAAAAAAAAAAAAAAAAAAAAAAAAAAAAAAAAAAAAAAAAAAAAAAAAAAAAAAAAAAAAAAAAAAAAAAAAAAAAAAAAAAAAAAAAAAAAAAAAAAAAAAAAAAAAAAAAAAAAAAAAAAAAAAAAAAAAAAAAAAAAAAAAAAAAAAAAAAAAAAAAAAAAAAAAAAAAAAAAAAAAAAAAAAAAAAAAAAAAAAAAAAAAAAAAAAAAAAAAAAAAAAAAAAAAAAAAAAAAAAAAAAAAAAAAAAAAAAAAAAAAAAAAAAAAAAAAAAAAAAAAAAAAAAAAAAAAAAAAAAAAAAAAAAAAAAAAAAAAAGGGGGGGGGGGGGGGGGGGGGGGGGGGGGGGGGGGGGGGGGGGGGGGGGGGGGGGGGGGGGGGGGGGGGGGGGGGGGGGGGGGGGGGGGGGGGGGGGGGGGGGGGGGGGGGGGGGGGGGGGGGGGGGGGGGGGGGGGGGGGGGGGGGGGGGGGGGGGGGGGGGGGGGGGGGGGGGGGGGGGGGGGGGGGGGGGGGGGGGGGGGGGGGGGGGGGGGGGGGGGGGGGGGGGGGGGGGGGGGGGGGGGGGGGGGGGGGGGGGGGGGGGGGGGGGGGGGGGGGGGGGGGGGGGGGGGGGGGGGGGGGGGATAAAACAGTGCGCAGGGACGCACGGCCATGAAAAGAGTGCGCAGCGACGCACGGCCATAAAAACAGTGCGCAGGGACGCACGGCCATAAAAACAGTGCGCAGGGACGCACGGCCATGAAAACAGTGCGCAGGGACGCACGGCCATGAAAACAGTGCGCAGGAACGCACGGCATAAAAACAGTGGCAGGGACGCACGGCCATAAAACAGTGCGCAGGGACGCACGGCCATAAAAACAGTGCGCAGGGACGCACGGCTATAAAAACAGTGCGCAGGGACGCACCGACATTACCAAAGTGGCGCAGGGACGCACAAAAATTGCGCAGGACGCACGGCCATAAAAACAGTGCGCAGTGAGGCACGGCTATGAAAAACAGTGCGCAGTGACACATTGCCATAAAAATAGCGCGCAGTGACTTACGGCCATAAAAACAAAACGCAGTTCGCACGGCCATAAAAACAGTGCGCAGGGACGCACGGCCATAAAAACAGTGCGTAGGGACGCACGGCCATGAAAACAGTGCGCAGTGTCGCACGGCCATAAAAACAGTGCGCAGTGGATGCACGGCCATGAAAACAGTGCCCAGTGATGCACGGCCATGAAAACAGTACGCCGTGACGCACCATCATGAAAACAGTGCCGCAGTGACGCACGGCTATAAAAACAGTGCGCAGGGACGCACGGCCATAAAAACAGTGCGCAGGGACGCCACAACATTGCGCAGGGACGCACGGCCATAAAAACAGTGCGCATGGACGCACAACATTGCGCAGGGACACACGGCCATAAAAACAGTGCGCAGAGACGCACGGCCATAAAAACAGTGCCGCAGGGACGCACGGCCATAAAAACAGTGCGCAGGGACGCACGGCCATAAAACAGTGCGAGGGACGCACGGCCATAAAAACATGCGCAGGGACGCACGGCCATAAAAACAGTGCGCAGTGACGCACGGCCATGAAAAACATGCGCAGGACGCACGCCATAAAAACATGCGCAGGGACGGACGGCCAAAAAACAGTGCGCAGGGACGCACGGCCATAAAAAAGTGCGCAGGGACGACGGCCATAAAACAGTGCGCAGGACGCACGGCCATAAAAACAGTGCGCAGGACACGCCATAAAAAGTGCGCAGGGACGCACGCCATAAAAACAGTGCGCAGGCGCACGCCATAAAAAAGTGCGCAGGACGCACGGCCATAAAAACAGCGCAGGGACGCACGGCCATAAAAAGTGCGAGGACGCACGGCCATAAAAAATGCGCAGGACGCACGGCCATAAAAACATGCGCAGGACGCACGGCCATAAAAACAGTGCGCGGGACGCACGGCCATAAAACAGTGCGCAGGACGCACGCCATAAAAACAGCGCAGGGACGCACGGCCATAAAAACAGTGCGCAGGACGCACGACCAAAAACAGTCCGCAGGGACGCACGCCATAAAAACAGTGCGCAGGGACGCACGCCATAAAAACAGTCGCAGGGCGCACGCCAAAAAACAGTGCGCAGACGCACGGCCATAAAAAATGCGCAGGACGCACGGCCATAAAAAACTGCGCAGGACGCACCCAACATGCGCAGGCGCACGGCCATAAAAAAGTGCGCAGGACCACAATGCGCAGGACCACGGCCATAAAAAAGTGCGCAGGACGCACGCCATAAAAACTCGCAGCGCACGCCATAAAACAGTCGCAGGGACGCACGGCATAAAATGCGCAGGACGCACGGCCAAAAAACAGTGCGCAGGGCGCAGCCATAAAAACAGTCGCAGGACCCGGCCAAAAAGTGCGCAGGGACGCACGGCCAAAAACAGTGCGAGACCACGGCCATAAAAAAGTGGCAGGGACGCACGCCATAAAAACATGCGCAGGACGACGGCCATAAAACATGGCAGGACGCACGGATAAAACAGGCGCAGGACGACGCCATAAAACATGCGCAGGACCCGCCATAAAAAGTGCGCAGGACGACGGCATAAAAAAGTGCGCAGGACGCACGGCCATAAAAATGCGCAGGACGCACGGCATAAAAATGGGCAGGGACGCACGGCATAAAAACAGTGCGCGGCGCACGGCCAAAAAACAGTGCGAGGACGCACGGCTAAAAAAATGCGCAGACGCACGGCCAAAAACAGTGCGCAGGACGCACGGCCAAAAACATGCCAGACGCACGGCCATAAAGTGCGCAGGGACGCACGCCATAAAAGTGCGCAGGACGCACGGCATAAAAACAGTGGCAGGACACGCATAAAAATCGCAGGACGCACGGCAAAACAGCCAGAGCCGCCAAAACAGTGCCAACGCACGCATAAAAACATGCGCATGACGCACGATAAAACAGTGCGCTGACCACGTGAACATGCCATAACGCCATAAAAAGCACCATAAACAATCCAGTGCACGGCATAAAAACAGTGCGCAGACGCACGGCCATAAAACATGCGAGGACCAGGCCATAAAAGCCAGTGCACGGCCAAAACATCGCATTCGCCATAAAACATGCCGAGCACGCAAAACAACGCGCGCCATAAAACAGGCCAGTGACCACGCCAAAAAGCGCAGGACCACGGCCAAACAGCGCAGGGCAACATGCGAGGACGACGGCAAAACGGGCAGCCAAATGCGCAGGACGCACGCAAAAAACGTGGCAGGACGCAGCCAAAAACATGCAGGACGCACGGCCATAAAAGTGGCGGACACGCCAAAAGTCGCAGGACCACGCCAAAAAGGCCAGGGACCACCCATAAAAAGTGCGCAGAGCACGCCATAAAAACTGCGCAGGCGCAGGCCTAAAAAAGTGCGCGGGACCACGTAAAAAGTCAGGACACGGCCTAAAACTCGAGGAGCACGCCAAAAAAACATGGCAGGCACGCAAAAAAGGCGCAGGACCACGCCATAAAAAGTGCCGGACCGCAAAAAGGCCAACACGGAAAAATGAGGCGCACGATAAAAACAGTGCGCAGGACGCACGGCCATAAAAAAGTGCGCAGGGACGCACGGCCATAAAAACAGTGCCGCAGGACGCACGGCCATAAAAACAGTGCGCAGGGACGCACGGCCATAAAAACAGTGCGCAGGGACGCACGGCCAATAAAACAGTGCGCAGGGACGCACGCCATAAAAACAGTGCGCAGGGACGCACGCAAAAAGCGCAGACGCACGGCATAAAAAGTGCGCAGAGCACGCAAAAGTGCGCAGGACGCACGCCATAAAACAGTGCGCAGGACCAGCCATAAAAAAGGCGCAGACACGGCCATAAACTCGCAGCGCACGGCCATAAACAGTGCCAGGACGCACGGCCATAAAACACGCATAAAACAGTGCCAGGCGCACGCATAAAAACAGTGCGCAGGGACGCACGCCATAAAAAGTGCGCAGGACGCACAACATGCGCAGGACGCACGCCATAAACAGTGCGCAGTGGCACGCCATAAAACAGTGCGCAGACGCACGGCCATAAAATGCGCAGGCGCACGCATAAAAAGTGCCAGACCACGCATAAAAATGCCAGACGCACGGCCATAAAACAGTGCGCAGGCGCACGCCATAAACAGTGCGCAGGACGCACGCCATAAAAGAGGCCAGGGACGCACGCATAAACAGGGCAGACGCAGGCCATAAACAGTGCGCAGGACGACGGCCAAAAACAGTGGCAGGACGCCGGCCATAAAGTGCGCAGGGGACGGCCAAAAATGCGCGGCGCCAAAAACGGAGGACGCCTAAAAGTGCAGGACGCAATAAAGTGCAGGCGCGGCATAAAGCGGGCAAATGGGGACCTAACATCGCGGCACGGCTAAAAGGAGCGCACGGCATAAAAGGAGGCGCCCTAAAATGCAGGCCGCTAAAAAGTGAGAGCACGCCAAATGCAGGACGCAATCGCGACCAGCATAAAAAATCGGACAGCATAAAAAATGCAGCCACAATCGCAGGCCGGCAAAAAAATGCGCGCGCAAAGCAGAGCACGGCCTAAAAAGTGCGGAGCAGCAAACATGCAGGCGCAAAACATCAGGCCGCCAAAACATGGGCACGCCTAAAAGTCGGACGACAAAAATGCGAGGACGCACGCATAAAAAAGTCGCAGGGACGCGCCAAAAAGCGCAGACGCACGCCATAAAATCGCAGGCACGCATAAAAACAGTGCGCAGGGACGCACGGCCATAAAAACAGTGCGCAGGGACGCACGGCCATAAAAACAGTGCGCAGGGACGCACGGCCATAAAAACATGCGCAGGGACGCACGGCCATAAAAACAGTGCGCAGGGACGCACGGCATAAAAACAGTGCGCAGGGACGCACGGCCATAAAAACAGTGCGCAGGACGCACGGCCATAAAAACAGTGCGCAGGGACGCACGGCCATAAAAAGTGCGCAGGGACGCACGGCCATAAAACAGTGCGCAGGGACGCACGGCATAAAAACAGTGCGCAGGCGCACGCCATAAAACAGTGCGCAGGGACGCACGGCCATAAAAAAGTGCGCAGGACGCACGGCCATAAAAACAGTGCGCAGGGACGCACGGCCATAAAAAAGTGCGCAGGGACGCACGGCCATAAAAAGTGCGCAGGACGCACGGCCATAAAACATGCGCAGGGACGCACGGCCATAAAAACAGTGCGCAGGGACGCACGGCCATAAAAACAGTGCGCAGGGACGCACGGCCATAAAAAAGTGCGCAGGGACGCACGGCCATAAAAACAGTGCGCAGGGACGCACGGCCATAAAAACAGTGCGCAGGACGCACGCCATAAAAACAGTGCGCAGGACGCACGGCCATAAAAAAGTGCGCAGGGACGCACGGCCATAAAAACAGTGCGCAGGGACGCACGGCCATAAAAACAGTGCGCAGGTGACGCACGGCCATAAAAACAGTGCGCAGGGACGCACGGCCATAAAAACAGTGCGCAGGACGCACGGCATAAAAACAGTGCGCAGGGACGCACGGCCATAAAAACAGTGCGCATGACGCACGGCCAAAAACAGTGCGCAGGGAAAAAAAAAAAATAAAAACAGTGCGCAGGGACGCACGGCCATAAAAACAGTGCGCAGTGGACGCACGCCATAAAACAGTGCGCAGGACGCACGGCCA
>JAMYXO010007852.1:0-11582 GCA_033310375.1 Conus canariensis
CAAAAAACAAAAACAGTCTACGAATGATGCAAGCCAGAGACCTAAAAAACCCAACACTCCATTCGACCACCCAAACTGATACCTGCCGGGAGACGGTCAAGTCTCCGAAAAACCTGCCCCAAAGTTCAGCTTAAAAACGATAGTCCAGGCCCCACCTTTCAGGTACAGGGTACAACTCGTTCACACTGGGAGACCCCAGGCGGAACGGGGCGATCCAGAGCCTCCGACTGCATGGCCAGATTGGCCGGCTCTGGGGGGCGTGAGACCAAGTCTCCCCGCACGGCCGGCCATGACAGGGCAGCTCCCCACTCCACGTTGTCATGCCGGAGCAGGCCAGGTGGAGGGGGTCGGGCCCCCCAAAAAGCTCGGCTTTTGTGTTGGCACCGTGGGTAAAGCGGGAGCCGGTAACCACGCATTCCCAGAAGGCCGTGCAGAGGTGCCAAGCCACCCCCTGTTCGGGCCCAGCAGTCTCCCCCGCACAATATCAGCTTCTGGAGATGCACAGAAAGGGTTTTAGATTTTCCATACCTGGTGTATCTCAAAAAAAACGAAAAAAGAACATATTTTAAAAAATGCCCTCCTTATAAAAAAAAAAAAAAACTCAATACCTCCCATCTTGCATACTTTTTATGTATCTAAACAAAAAAAAAGGTAAACTTGTGAAAGCTGCCTAATAATAAAATGAAAAAATTCCCCCATCCCTGTAAAAAAAACTCTTGCACACTTACAGTTTTTAAAACCAAAAAAAAGGAGAACAACAAGAAAACTGCTCTACCTATAATGAAAAAAACTAAAAACCCTCCCATCCTCTTTTAAAAAAAGGATTAGTGTGTTCACTTCTCTTCTATCCCTCCCAAAGCCCCCCCCCTTCCACCTCCATTTCCCCCCATGAAACACCCCAACATGAAACGTTACCAAATTTTTTTTTTTTTTTTCCCCCTAAGCAAGTTATAGCTTTTACAGTGCCTCTTAAGTATTTGCAACCACCACACACACAAAACAAAAATCTCTCCATATTTTTTTTATGCAAAATTTTTAAAATTGGTTTCGTAACAGCAAAATCAAACTCAATTTCTTGAGGATCAAATGGCTCTTAAAAAAAATGCTTAGTGCTAACCCCGCTGAACCCTATCATTTTCGTGAATTACTTTCCCTAACCAAATTTTTTGGGATAAAAGAGGGCAACCCGATTTGTTTTCCCGCAAAGAAATTCCAGCACCGTTCCAAAAGTACGCAAAAACAATGATGACTTGCAGATTTTCAATTCAAATTTACAGCCTTATAAAATCTCTGAACTACCCGCTAATCAGAGCATAGTATGATCAACAACCAGTTAAAGGCTGCACTTGAACTGTCCCGAAATGGCAACTGATTTTAATTCTTTCACTTCCCCTTGCCCAGTTAATGGCAAACCCCGGGAGATCATCTAAAGAAAATAATTTAAACAATGGGGGAACTCTTGCTTCCCCCTGATGAAAAAAATACATGCCCACAAAAATCCAAACCCAAAAACTGCTTAGCATGAATCGCATACAGAAATGACAACACAAAGCAACAGAGCAAACAAAGGGGGCATCCCCCCAAAAA
This sequence comes from Conus canariensis, assembly GCA_033310375.1. Lineage (NCBI taxonomy): Eukaryota > Metazoa > Mollusca > Gastropoda > Neogastropoda > Conidae > Conus > Conus canariensis. The sequence goes on from JAMYXO010007852.1 coordinate 1,588, forward strand.
AAAATGTTCCAAGCTTGCCCATATACCCTGTGCTCTTTTTGTGTTCTTGTCGACATTTTTGCAGGAGATTTAGTGTGTAAGCATATTCGTTTGGAGAAGGAGCGTTATTTATTTCATCATGTGGGAGCAAGAGTTTACCTTAATTGTTCACAATTTCGTTTACTGTTTTCTGCCTCATTTTTAAGATTTCCCTTTCATCAAAAAGGGAAATTTTCTCACGCAACAAAAAAACGTCTCTTAGTTTGCTCCTGGTATCTGAGAACAGAATATGAAACAGAATGGGGGGCAGCTCAAATCTACAAGACTGAAAAATATGCTGACTGGCAAACGCCTGAGGAGAGAAGGCTATCAGGTCAAAGTCCCCACGCAGAAATTTGGAGTAGGGGGGTTTGTGGGAAAGTCTGCTTCAGCCTCATGAAACAGCTTCAGGGTTTCAGGGAAGGAAAAAACCAGAGCCCTGAAAACAATGCAGAAGCGGCAAGGGGTGTTCAAAACTGGTCTGGTCAAGGAGGGAAAAAAAGGAACTTCATAAGGCTTAATTTCCCTCAAAATCAGGTGTCCCTGTGGCTCAGTGGTTAAAGCGCGAGTCTTAAGTGGAAAATGGCATGTCCCGAGGGGCATGGGTTCGAATCCCCGCCTGGCTCGTCCCCAAAATGGGAAAAAAAAAGGGGGGGGCAGGGGACATCCGGGTCTGAACCCGGGTGTGGCCAACCCCCCTGAGTGTCATGAGATAAGGGGGCCCAAACACTTGCTTAAGGGGGCTTCTTTCTGAGGACTCTCTGCTGCCACGCCCCCAGAGTTTTCTTTTTATGAGCATGGGTAAACCCATTGACTTCGGGGAATGGGCCCGGAGGCGCCCGGGAAAGCCCGGAGGACACGGGGAAAGACCAAAACCAAGGGCTCGGGGGCGGGCCCCCATTTTTCCCTTTTAAACTGTGGCTATAAGAAAAAAAAGGAAAAAATTTTGCTCCAGGTTTCCCCCAAAAGGGGGAGAGAATGTGAACCCATGGGTGCTAACCAATCAGACGCAAACCCAAAAACGGACTTGAACAGGGGCCAAATGGAATATCCATGTGTCTGGGAAAGCTTTTCGCTACCACCCGGGCATGAGATCCACAAACAAAGATGGGATGTGTGAAGACTCATCGAAGAGCAGCAGGGACTCATCAGAGAAAAGACGTCGGAAACCCAAAGGGCCCGGATTTAAACCACAGTCCAAGGACATCCCCGCTGTTGGGTTTGGATGAGGAAATTTTTTCACAGGCCCTCGATGCCCGGCGCCTGAAACTCAAACCCGCCCCGGCAAAAAGAAAAAAGAAGATTGGGGGAAACTGGATGCAAAAATGCCCAAAAACTCGATGCAGATAGGGAAAGCCCCTGGAACACAAAAACCACATAGGGGACTTGTGTTTTTGCCCCTGAGAGACCCTATGGAGCCAAAAAACCCCAAAGAGGAAAACACCTCCCAAAAAAATCCCGATGCCAAGAAAGATGGACAAATCAGGGTCCAAAAGAAAAACCCCAAGATGAAATGAAGAAGCACTGCCAGCTGAAAAACAAAGGGCCCGAAAAAACTGGGAAAAAACCTGAAAGAAAAAACACAGTCCCTCGAAAGCGGGGAAACTGCGAGGAAGAGGAAGAGCAAAAAAAGAAGAAACACAAGAGCGCTTCTTCAAGCCCCCCTTCCTGTTTGCCAGAACACTTTTTGAGCAGCCAAAATCGGGGCCCCCTAAGTGGGACAAAGGAGTTCTTGGCAGCATCGGGAAAAAAACAACTCTGACCCAAGAAAAACCCACCACTCACATTAAGGTCTAGTGGGCCAACCAACCCTGGGAACATTTTCAAGGCAACCCTCCAACGTTGGCGGAAATCAAAAAGTGTGGCAAAAAGCCGGGCCCAAAATTCCCGGGGCCAAACGGAATACCAAACCAGCTTTACAAAAAAATGCCCCCTTTTGCGGGGTGGGGGGGGGGGGGCCCCCCCCCCCCCCCCCCCCCCCCCAGGTGCTCGATTTTTTGGGAAAAACCGAAGATCAGTGGCCAGGGATGACGGCAGTGGTGGGGGCACCCCCAAAGAGCAAAACTCAAAGTGACTCCCCCGTTCGGCCAAATCACTCTGAAGCGAAAGGGAAAATCTTCCTCTGTAGGACAAGGCTGACCAAGTACCCGATGGAAAACAAGTACTTGGATGTGTCAGTCAGGGTGGCATCCCAGGCGGGTGGGTGTGTGAAAACGCCCCAAGACTGGGACGCTCCAAAAAGCAAAAAACAGAAAAGAGAGCCTGGGCGTAGTGGGCTTGATCTGGCAAACGCTTGGAAACTGTGCCCCATGAAATGATACAGTTTGGTCTTGAGATGTACCATGTGCCAAAAAACATCCGCGACATGCTCAAGAAGTCTTCAATGGCTTTTCAAAAGCGGTTCCACCAAGGAGTCACAAAGAGGATCAACTTGGAAGTGGGTATTTCAATGGGCGTGCAATTTCCCCCAAAAATGTCGTGCTGGCAATGGAATCATCTTGAAAAGCAGCAACAAACAAGCGACAAACGACCTTGGCATGGGTACAAAAATGCCTCCCCTTTAAGGCCTTTATGGGGACACTACAGTGATTTCATCCAGAAAGACGAGACACGTAGTGCTGTAGAAGGCTGGACACAATTTTCCTCATCCGAAGAAGTTCAAGCCAAAAAATCACGGGGTTTTCACTGAGGAAAGGAAAAGTGGCCCGGATCTTGGGCTTCATTTTGCCAACCGGGCCATTCCAAAGTCCAGAAGAACCAGTCAAACCTTGGAAGAGTTGATGTACGCTGAAAGAACACAAAGAGCAAAAGAAAACCAACAGATGGCGGAGGAAGGCTTGGAGACCTTTGCCCCAGTGTGGGCTCCCTGGAAATAAAAGGGTTGTGTCTGCAGTTCGCTGAACCAAAGCTCCTATGGCCCTTCAATAACGCCCATCTGCACCAGCATAGTGGAGGAATGGAAGCCAAAATCAACAAGTTCACAAGGAAAGGCTTGGTGTCCCCCCCTGTCTACTGACATAGCGCTTACTGTCCCAAGCAAACTGAAATACCACTAAAAATCCACCGGGGGAATACAAACAGGGAAATCAGACTTCAAGACTGGAAAGGACCGGGAAAGGTGGTAGAAGAAATCAAGCCCCAGCGAAGACGCAGAAAGGAAAGTTAAAGGGGCGATGGATTCTGCAAAAGAAAGTCTCAAATCAGAGAAATAACAGGACACACAAGCCAAACGAAAAGGGACTGGGGGTGCCCAAAAAACTGAATGGGGTCAAAGGCCAAAAGGAAAACCAAAAGAGAATGATGATTGAGATGAGAAAAAAAGAAGACCAAAAAAAGACTCCAAAAAGCAGTCCGGGAAGCCAAAGGGAAATGGAAAGTGGGGAATGCACTCCAAAGAATTCTCACTTGGAATGACTTTTGGCACATGGCCCCTCTCAGGATCAGCTTCATTCTCAGACGCATAGATTCTGCCCTCAAAGAAACCTGGTGAAGTGGGGAAAACAGACAATCCTGCTGCCCCCTCCCATGAAAAAAACAAACAGGGGAGCATGCCTAAGCCTTAAAGTAGCCTGGCCAAGGGGGAACATGGAGGCAACCCCCAAGTGCTCAAAGAGACTGTACAAGTATCTGGGCAGTCCCAACCCCAAAAAAAGGGAAAATCAGGACTCCAAAAGCACCCGCAACTTTTTCACGGCGGGAGGCAGAAATCGGGCCCCAAGAACAAAGTGCCACTCGAAACAGCAGGCAGGGTTCTGCGGGACGGGGCAGATGACTGGGGTGCCTGCGACCCCCCCAGATGAAGAGTCCCCCCAAAGGATCATCAGCAAGAGTGGCAGAGACCAAATGTTTCCACTCTAAGTAACCAAGCAGCTGATCAGATAGCTCCGGTGCCATTGAGAACAGAATGGAGGCACTCAAATCTACAAACTGAAAAGTATGTGACTGGGAAACAGCCCGAGGGGGAGAAGGGTATCAGGCAAAGTCCTCACTGCAGAAATTGGAGCTAGGGGGTTTTTGGAACCTGCATAAGCCTCATGAAACGCTCCAGTTGCAGGGGGGAAAAAAAAACCAGGGCCCGAAAGCAATGGCAGAACGGAGGGGGTGTTCAAAAGGGATTGGTCAAGGAGGAAAAAAAAAGTAAATTATAAGGGTTAAAATTTTCCCCACAAATATCAGGTGTCCCTGTGGCCGGGTTAAAGCGCAGTCATTAAGTAAAATGAGATGTCCAGAGGGGCATGGGGGTTGAATCCCAGCCATGGCTCGCCAAATGGGAAAAAAAAAAGGGGGAGCAGAGGGGGCACCCGGGTCATAACGGGTGTGGCCAACCCCCTTAGTTCAGGAGTAAGGGCCGAAACACTTTTTGAAGGGGGCTTCTCTTCTGAGGACTCTTGCTGCCACCCGCTTCCACGAGTTTTTTTCATACTAATACAGCAAAGAATTGTACTAAAAAAACACCCAAATTTTTACTCAATATTTCGCACATAAAAAATGTACTCTTCATCATTAATAGGGTTGATATTCGAGAATAAAACAACTGTAATTATACTTTCTACTCTTAGGAATGTTTTTTTTTAATTTTGTAAACTTCAAAATCTTTTGCTCATTACCCTTCATTTCACTAGAACAAAACCAAAAAAAATGGGAAAAAAAAAAAAAAGATGGACATATATGTCTGCACACAAAGAAACATAAGAAACAACATTTTTTCCTTCTACTGCATCTATTGCAGTGAAAAAAGCCCCGCTACAATGTGACAAATGCTCCTTATTTTGTTCCACAAAAAAAAGCTTCATACAAATACATTCTGCTCTTCTCTCTCTCTCTCCTCCCTCTCCTTCTCTCTCTCTCTCTTCTCTGTTCTTTTTGCAGCTCACCTCTGCCATTTCTAAATGATCACTGTAAGCGGCCGATGGAGGGGGGGTACCCAAAATTTATTGGAAGGACCGAGCTGGATCGTTCCCAACGTTGTTCCCCTTCTTCCAACATGTTGTTCTCTGCCCCCCAAAGGAGCTTTGGCTGGCTCTCTGTCGGCGACACAAACAACAAAGTTCCATAGCCAGTTAGTCATTGTTTTTCTCTGGGACTTACGCTTTTGGACCCTACTGTGAACTCCTCTTCCCTCTCACACACACACACCACACACCCCGTGCGCACACACTCAAGAAAAACACCCTTCCCTCTCTCTCCCTCCCAATTCACACACACCCCCACCACGCACCGCCCACACAAAATCCCGTCAAAATCATGTGTTTAAGGCCCCCCCAACCAGAAGGCCCCCATCAAAACTGCTCCAAACAAGATAAAACCTAAACCATGCACAAACTGCCAAAACTGAAAATTTAAACGCAAGAAAACTGAAAAATGAAATTCAAAAAGCAAGAACAATGAAACTGAAATTCAAACGCAAAAAACTGCCCCAAAATTTAAAACCAAATGAAGTCAAATTGTAATCAAAGACTGCAGAAAACAAAGTATGTTCTAAAAATCCCTTTAAAGAAAAATCTTATATCTTTGTAAAACTTTTTCTTTTTTCAGTTTTCTTGTTTTTTTTGTTTGGGTTTTTGTTTATTTTATTTTTATTTTTTTTTTTTTTGGGGGGGGGGTGTTATCAAATATGTAGAAATCTCAGAACAAAGACTCTTTTGGAATCAGCATAAAATGTTTGTGCTAGCTGTCATACACATTCTATAAGATTTTCATACGAGCGCTTTTTCCTTGATATGATTATGAAGCTTCCCATTCACACACCACACACACCCCACACACACACACCACACCACACACCACACACACCCCATTCTTCCCCTTAACTCCTCAACTCGTTACATCAGTCCATCACTTTTCTTTTTTCCCCCCCATCTCCTCCAACAGTTTCTTGGGGATTGTTTTGCAAGGGCCCTTGATTCATTACAAACACCCACCAACCTACTGTTTTTTCTTTATGATGTCGTAGATTGCATATGATCCTACATCCGTCTATGGTTCCACATACTTTCTGATGGCAATATGTCGCACATCTGACGTTTTAGTATGCTGTGGTAACTCTTTCCAGACTTGCATTCTTCTTCCATTATGGTCCCCGGTCTCACTTTCTTACGAAGATGGAATACATCAGTAACACAGGAGCCTGATTTATGTCCTTTTTAACCTTTTTCTGGACAGTGTGTGGTGAAAGTGAACTGATTCTGGGGCTGTAAACTGCTTTTGTCTCATCAGGGCGAGATCAAGCACTTAACTAGTCAAACATGTTGTTTTGTTGACACTGTCAAAATTTTTTAAAAAGAACAGTACAGTGCATCTTTACCTGTAAGTGTATGTCATTTCGAGTTGTCCGTCAATGTTTTTCAAGATAATGATCAACACCTTGAGGTGTCATAGAATTGTCTTTTCCCTTCGTAAAAGCCATTCAAACCAATTCCTTTGGGAAGATAAGCCTTTTGAAGAAAAGACTAAATGATTGAAAGGGGGCAATAACACTGCAGATACGTGTTCATGCCCGACAGTATGGGCCAAAAGGGGAAAAAACTGTTTAAATTTTTAGAGAGAAAAAAAAAAATGTGATGAAAGAAAGGGGGAAAAGAAAGAGAGAGAGAGAGAGGAGAAGGGGAGAAGAACTAGAGCAATATGGACTTGTCAGGGAAGAAAGGGTACAGGAAGCACAAAGGTCTGAATGAAACTAAGAGGCTTGACCCGGAAAATAATGATGGGAAGTGTCCTAGGGCACCCCCAAAATTTCCAGCATTTTTTTGATGGGAAAGTGACCTCACCAAATCTTGGGAACCTGAAAATTTTTTCAACTGAAGCCGGGGGGGGGGGACTCAAAAAAAATAGGGGAAAAGTGTAAAAACCTTAATGTCAGGCAAGCACCCCCGATGCTTAAACTTGTTCTGGGGGAAAAAGCCCAAAAAAATCAAAAGAAGGAAAGCTTTGATGAGATGTGACTTCACTGAAAAGAAAAATGGTTTTCCTTTTTTTTGGCTGCCGACCCAAGGCCTGGACAGAAGTCACAGAGTTCTCAGACTTGAAATTTTACTTCAAAGCTGGGGCAACTGTCAGGTACTCAAAAGACTTTTAGGGATATCTGACCTTATATCAAAGGCAGTTTTTCAAAGCTCAGCCCCCAAATTTTTGGCCTTCAAACTTCATGAGCAAAGACTCAGAAACTGACCAACACAGTAAAAGCGCAGATATTACCCGATGGCACACTATTAAAATCCAGCAAGCCCCCAAGCCTTAACATTCAAGCAGAAAAGAACACGCCGTCGGACAGAAAAAGTGAAACAATCAAACACTTTGAAATGCAAACCCTGTTGGGCACAGACGTCGAACGCCCAAATCCCTTGCCTCTGGAAATGGAACCCCTGACTAGGGGCCCAAATAACCAATGAGACTGATTAGTTGCCCAAAACGAGAGGACGCAGGCGGAAATCTAAACAAAATCTTAAAAAAATGTTTTGCGAACCGCCCCGAGAAAGTGGAAAAACGAGTCACAAGACGAAACCAATAGTTTCGACCTCTTAGGTCTTCATAGGTGAGACATTTCAAAAAACAAGAAAATTCACTTAGCTTTGATCGTTCAGATCACTTTGGGAGGGTTCAGCGCAAGGAAAAAACGCCCCTTTATTTTAACGCCTTCTTCCTTGCGCTGAACCCCACCAAGTGATTGAAAGCGTCAAAGCATAATTTTCTTTTTTTATTCGTTAATGTCTCACCGTGAAGACCCCAAGAGGTCGAAACTTTTGTGTTTCGTTTGGACTCTTTTTTCCATTCCCCTGGGCGGGTTTTGCTAAACATTTATTTAAGATTTGTTTTTAAGAAAATAGGTAACAGAAATTTTCCCGGGGGGTGAGACCAGCCCCAGGAAAGCCCGCTATTCAAATGTATGTTGCTATGGTGTTGTGAAGTCTTCAATGAAAGAATCCCCACCTTCAAATAAAAACAGATCACCTGCAGGAGGGAAAACTTTTAGCGGAGAAGGAAGATTCCTTTGTGAGCAGTGCTGCTTTCTAATTTTTACTCTGAAACTGCATTGGTGGTTTTTCAACAAAAATGGTGTTTTTGGCTACGTGTTGTACAAAATTTGAAAACTTTGTAAAACCCGGAGGGAGGTGGGTATCCGGGGGGGGGGGGGGGGGGGGGGGGGGTAATTTTCACCTGCCTCACTTTGTCTCAAGTATTTTTTGTAACATATTTTATTTTCTCATCGTTTTTTATAATTTTCGTGAACATGTTACAAAAAAACAGCGAAATCGTATGGGTAAAAGGTCTGCTGCTGAGAACCAATGATAATGTAAAATGAAAATTTACCAGTAATGAAGGGGGGGCATAAAACTGAATATGCTGTAAATGTTTTGAGAGACACTGGATGCACTGGAGTCATCATAAACAAAAAACTGGTTTAAAGAAAAGTCCCCTGGATGGCTGGTTTTTTCTGTCAGAAAAATAGTGTGTTGAAGAAGGTGCCCACAGCTTGAAAAAATTTAAAACATACCTTTTATTTTTTCTGGAGAGACTGAGGTCCTGTGCCTCCCTACACCCTTAATGACATCATCAGAACTGAGGGAACAAAGCTGCAAAAGACCCGAACCAACACTGAAAAGGGGAAAAAAACCACTTAAAATCAGGAGGGGCCGGGCTTTGGAAGGAAAGGTATCGTGGAAATAACTGTGATAGGGGTTGAACTAGGCCCATGGACTTCCAAAAAAGGCAACGGGAGAAATGGACAAAAAACCCAGGTTTTGTCTTGTCTTGTGGGTGTGGGTGCCCTGATGTATTCAATCTCAGCAAAGTTAAATCAATGAGAGTGATGAAATGGGCAATGTATAATTTGCAACTTTTTCATGAAAAAAAGAGTCATCATGGAAGTGACAGACTGGTGTTGGCTTTTTGCCACTTGGTGGAATGAAATGCATTTTCAGGGTTTTTGGGGAGTGTTGCCAGGTTGTTTTTTTAAAATAAATGCGACCTGCTGTTTTTTTTTAAAAACATTTCCCCTTTTTTTCTATGTAGGGAGTAAGTAAAAATTTTATTATTTTGGAATTTTTTAGTAAAAGGGTTTTAGAAGGTAAGGTAAGGATTTTTTTAAAATGGAAGAGAAAAATTTGGGGGTTTTTTAAAAAGTAAGGGTGGCCAAACAAAATTTTTTAAATTTCCCATTTTTTGGGTTGAACATGGGGGCTGTTTTTTTTGGGTTTTTCCCTTTGTTGGTTTTCTAATTCCACTTATCTTTTTGTTTTTTTTTACTTTTAAAATTGGGAAAAAAACTAATGGTGTAAAATGAAATGTTGAAGTTTTTTTTTTAATGTTGAATTTTTTTTGTTTACCCAAAAAATTTTGAAAATTGCACAATTTCACTTGTTTTACCAGAGTCAATCTTTTCTCTGTTGGTGCTTTCTATGAAAATCAAAATCAACTTTTTACCTTGCAATAATTCAGTCCCTTAAGCCCCTAAGTGTCCGGGGCAAGAGTTCGATTTTTTCTTAGTCATAACGGGACGACACACAACACACACACACACACACACACCCCACCACACACACCCCAAAAAATATACCCTTCTCGTCCCACACACAAACACACAGCTTTGTACAATAAGCATAATTCCAAAAATAACCAAAAAATGAACGGGACAAAAAAAAACATTTCTTTCTGACACAAACATACTCCTTACAGTGAAACTTGGGAGAAATAAAAACTTATGTTTTCACAAAGTGATTTTTAAAAAGTCACTACTTCATGATATACTTTTTTTTTTTTTTTATCTCACTTACTTTTTTTTTCTTTTCTGTGAACTCATCCACATCCTGTTTATCTTTTCCCAAAACTTTTGAAATCGGTTGGGTTCACCATTCTTGGCTTCCAGAATCTGAATCAGAAAAATAGAGTTCAATTGGTCTTCTTGGCTGCTTTCGTTATGTTTCTGTTATCCTTGAGAATAATCAAAAATCACGACAATGAAAATCCACAATTTTTAAAAA
>JAMYXO010000783.1:0-37926 GCA_033310375.1 Conus canariensis
GACTGGCTGACACCCTTTAAAATCTTGAAATAAACACAAAATCCTCCCCCCAAGGTTTTCCCCCAAAAAAAAAATTTAAAACCCCACAGCATTTTCCCCTTTTTCATACCCTTTAACTTCATTAAACAGAATTCAAAAGAAAAAAAATTTTTATGGCCCCTTTTATGCCCCCTGTCCTGGGGAACCCCGAGGTTTTTTAAAATCCCTCCCCCACCTTGGGTTTTTGGGGGGTGGGGTTAAACGCCATGGGTTAAGGGCCCCTGGGCATCCTTTACCCCCTTTTGGTTTTCCCCCCCCCACAAAAGGGGCCCTTCCCCTCTGGCTCTTAAAAACTAACATTACCCGCCGTTACAAAGGGCCCCAATAATGGGAAAGCATATTTTGGATCAAAACATCCCCCCCTAACCCCAGGGGGGGATTCGCAAAATTTTTGCTAGGTTTTTTTCCCCCGAAAGGTTTCTTCGGGGCCCAAAATACTTTCTCCCATGGACCCCCCTCTGTGCTTTTGGAAAGGGGGCTAGTGACCCTCCCGCCGGGCAAAGCCCCAAATGGGTTGGGGGTGTTGTTGGGGTTGTTGGGGTGGTTTTGTTTTTTTGTGGGGTTTTTTGAATAAAATATATATATATAAATATATATATTAAATTTTTGTGGGGTTTTTTGGTTTGGGTGGGGTGTTGGTGTTTTTTTTTTAACAATTTTTTTAAAATTTCACAAAAAAACTTACACCCAACAATTTTTCCCCCCTGTCAAAATTTCTGTAAGACTTGACAAAGGGAACAAAAAAAAGATTTTCCGTAAAGGGGTTTGGAAAAAAAGAAAAAAAGGAATTAATTTAAAACGGGGCGTAAATTTAAACCCAAAAAAAATTGGGGGAAAAAAATTTAAAAAAAAAAAAAATCTTCCTTTTTTAAAATTTCGGCCCCACTTTGGGCCAAAATTTTTTTAAACCCTGTCCCAAAAATCCCTTTTTTCCCTTGGGCCCTTTTTTGTTTCCCCCGTTCCCGACTGTTTTTTGTTTACTTGGGCCCTTGTAAAACTCTGGCCCCAAAATCCCCCCTTTTTTACTTGGACATTTTTTCCCCATCTCGTCCAAAAAAGTTCCCCCTTTTAAATTTACATTTTTGTATCCCCCCTTCCAAAAAATTTTTTTTTTGGAAAAATTTTTTTTTTATCTCTTTTCAAACAGTCCCTTTTTTTTTCCCACATTGGGTTGTTTTTCTCTGTCCCAAAAGTCCCCCCCCTTTTACCCTTACTTTTTTTTTTTTTTTCTTCCCAAAAGTCCCTTTTTTTTTTTGACCCCCAAAAGGGGGTCCCGGGTTTTTCTTTTTGGGCATTTCCCACCCTTTTTTTTTTAAAGGCCCCCGGGTTTTCTTTTTGGGCATTCCCCCCCAAACCTTTGGTTTTTTAAACCCCGGTTTTTCGTGGGCCCTTGCTACACCTTTGTTTAATGGGCCCTACTGGGAAAAAAGTTTTTTTAATTTTTTTTTTGAAACCTGGCCCCAAAATGGGGAAAATGTTTTAAACCCCCTTTTTTTAAAGCCCCGGCTACTTAAAATTTTATATCCCCTTTTTTTTAAAGCCCCGGCTTTTCGGTTAAGTCTTTTTTAAACCTTTTTGAAACCCCCCTTTTCTGGGGAAAATCTTAGATCTTCCTTTTTTTAAACCCCGGCTACTGGGAAAAAATTAGATCTCTTCCCCACTGCCCCCTAAATTTTCATGCCCCCCAAAATTACTCACCCCTTTTACTTTCCCCGTGGAAAAACGCAAACCCCTCCAAAAACCAAAAAGGGGCACTTTAAAACTCTTCCGTTCCCCCCCTCCTCCCCCCGGGAAAAAAATTTTTTCAAAACAATAAACACTTTTTAAAAAAATACAACCAGGTTTTTTTTTCCCAATTTTTTCAACTTTTGTTCCTCCACACCATGGAGGTTTCAAAAAAATTCCATAGAAATTTCCCCTACTGGGGCCAAATTTTTTATCTCATTTTTTTTCATACTAAACCACAGAAAAATTCCCTTTTACGGTTTTTTTCCCCCCTCACTGGAAAAAAAAATTATTAAAACCAAACTTTTTAAAAAAAACAAAAAATGGGTTTAAAAAAAAATAATAAACATCCCGATTCATCAGGGGGGAAAAATTAAAAAAAACATTTTAAAAAGGGTCCCCCAAAAGGAAAAAAAATTTCTTTGGGGGTTTTTCACAAATGGGGCAATCGTTTTTTTTCTACAGCAAAGATTCTCCAAAAAACCCGGGGACCCATTAGGTTGCTGCCCCCACCAAAGTAAAAACCCCCCAAAAATTTTTTTTTCGACCTTTCCCACCCTAAAATGGTGCTGCCACAGCACTGGGGAAGGGGTAAAAAACGAAAAAAAGTCCCCTTTTTAAGTAATCTATTTTTTTAAAAAAACTGAATAATAAAAAATTTTCCCCCTTTCCCTTTTTTCCCTTTTCTTAACTCTCCCCTTTTTTTTTTTTCCCCAAAAATTTTCCCCATACCTCACCCGGGTTTAAAGGGGAAAAATTTCAAAAGGGGGAAAAATCCCCTTTTTTTTTCAAAAAAACCTTTCTGGGCAGGGGTTCCCCCCCCAACCCCCTCCCCCCCTTCCTATTCCTTTTTTTTTTTTCCCCCCCTCCTCTTTTTTAGTACACATTCCCTGATTTCTCCCCTCCCAACTCTAAAACATTTTTCCACCCCCCTTTTTTATTTTTCCCCAAAGGACCCAAAGTCCTCCAAATTTAACCAATAAAAACCCCCCCACTCCCATAGCCCCCACAACCCCCCGATTTACACTGGCCCCCGGCCCCCCCCAAATTTAACCTTTTTCTTTTACCTTTTCCCCCCTTCCCCTTTCCCTAAGGGAAAATTTCTTTTTTAACAAAAAAAAAGGGCCCCCCGCCGGAAAATCCCCCATGTCCCCCCCAAAAGAAACCCCACATCAAAATACAACCCCCCCCTTCCCCCGGGGGGAAAAAAAACCTTTCCCCCCAAAAAAAAATTTTTTTTTTTTTTTTTCATATACATATTTTAATTAAAAATACCCTCTTTTTAAAACCCCAATCATCAATTTCCCCATCATTCCAAAAATTTTTCCCCATTAAAAACACAGAAATAATCTTTTTAAAACATCATAAAAAAATTTAAAAAACACATTTCCCCAAAAAAAATGGTTTTGGGAAAAAAAAAAAAGCAAAAAAAAATTTTTTTTTTTCCTTTTTTAAAAAAACCCAAAAAAAATTTTTAAACTCCTCACAAATCACAATTTTTCAAAAGACCCCTAAAAAACCCTAAAAATATACTGAACATTCCAAATGCCATTTAAATTTTTATCAACCCCAAAATTAAAAAATATTTTTTTTTTTCCTTTTCACATAAACCCTTGGGGTTTTCCCAAAAAAAATCACAAAACGAAAAATTTCCCATGACTTTTACTTGAAAAAAAAATTTGGGAAGTAAAAAACCTTTTTTTTCAACCCCAAAAAAAAAACAATATAAAACCCCCTTTGAAAATTTTAAAAATTTTTTCAATTTTTCACAATGGACCGAAAATAAAAAAAAACCCCCCTTCAAGACATCAAAATTTAATATTCCCCCAACCCCTTCAAAAAATACATCCTACAATGAAACCCCACCAATGCCAAACATATGCACTTTTTTTTAAAAAATTTTATTTTTCAACGCCTTATCAAAAATTTAATTTTAAAAACAGACATAAAACCCCCCAAAATATCAATAAAATCCCTTTCCCCCAAAAAAAAACAAAAGGGAAATAAAAAAGTTTTTGCAAAAATGAAAAAAAAAACAGCATTTTCACAGCACGAAGGGTTTCTGGGGCCTCACGCAAAAAAACAAAAGTTCCCCGCCATACATTCTGTGTGCCCGGGAAAAGGGTCAAAAGGGCCCCAAATTGGGAAATCCCCGCAATGAAAAAACCCCATCCTTTAAAAACCCGCTATTTTTGGGTTCCCCTTGGGGCATTTCCCAAAAAGTCAATCCCCGTGGTCCCCGGTTTTGTTAAAACCAAACCCCCTTTCCCCCCCAGGAAACTCAAATTTTCCTTTACAACCCCCAAAAAAGGCCCAAAAAACCCCCCCCTTCAAAATTTTTGGGGTATTTGACTTGTTTTTTAGAGAACTTTTTTCTTTCATATTACAGGGGGTTTTAAAAAATCCAAATTTTTTTTTTTTCCTCAACATAAAAAGCTCCCATCCTTGGGAGCTGGGATCATTTTTTTCCCAAAAAAAACCCCCCCCGAAAAGGGGCCAAAAAACCCCCACAGGGAAAAAGAAAAATTTAGGGTTCCCCCTTTAAAAACATTTTCCCAAAATTTCCTCAAAATCACCCGAAACCCAAAAAATACTTTTTTTTTTTTTTTTTTTTCCCTTTTTTTAAGTTCCCCCCTCAAAAAAAGGGTGTCCCCCAAAAACCAAAGTCTACCTTAAACTTCCCGGGGAAAAGGGCAACCCAAAACCAATGGGGGTGAAACTGATCTGTTTTTTTTTTTTGTACTGGGGCCCCTTCAAGGCCCCAAAGTTTTTTTTTACTTTCTTTTCCCCCCTGGTGGGGCATTTTTTTTCCCCAAAAAAATGAACCCTACCCAAAAAAAAATCAAATCCCCTTTAAACCACAAAAAATTTTGGACCCCAACCCCCAACCCAAAAAATTTCCAGTTTTTTCAAAAAAAACTGCTCTCCCAAATTTTTTCCCGAAAATTTATTCCATGAAAAATTTTTTAACAAGCCCAAAAACCCCCTAAAAAAAACTTTAAAGGGTCCACATTCATGAAGTTTTAAAAACGCGCAAACCTTCCCCGGGAAAAGAAAACCGGGGGGGTTTTTTTTAAAAAAAATGGGATCTTTCCCTCCTTGAAAAAAGTCCCCAAAAGGGGTCTGAAAAGCCCCGTTTTTTTTCCTTTTTTCCCGCTTTTTAACCATCGGGTTTTTCCCCAAAAAACCTTTAGTCCCCAAAACTAAATTTTTTTAAAAAAATTTTCCCCTTTTTTGACATTGAAAAAAAGAAAATTTCCCCAAAGTCCCCCGCGATATTTTTTTGCAAACCCAAAAACATGAATTTTTTTTTTTAAAATTCCCCCTTTAACATCAAAACCCCCCGGGGCCCCTCCCGGTTTTTTTTTCCCCCAAAAAAAAACTGGGAGCGTAAATTTACCAAACATTTTTAATAACTTTTTTTAACCCCCCAACATAACTTTTAAAACTCTTTTTTTTCAACAACCCTGTTTTTTTCCAAATTGGGGGAAGGGATGGTTTCAACCCCAACTGGGTTTTTCCCCTACTCAAGTTTAAAAAAAAAATGGGGGTTTAAATTTTTCTTCAAGTCCCCCCGGGGGATCATTCCCCGAAAAACCTGAAATCCCCCCCTTTAAAAATTTCCTTCCAATTTTTTTTCTTTCTGAAAAACAAAGACAAAACAACAAAACCCCAATACATCAAAATTTTAATTTCTCCCCCTTAAAAAAAATGGGAAGGTTTCAAATAAAACAAACCTTTTTAAATGGTAATTTTTTTAAAAATCCCACCCTTTTTTTTTTGTTTTTTTTACATTCCCCCTTCTCTGTCCCCCCAAAAGTTTAACCAACCCCTACAAAATCAAAATTTTAATGATTTTTTTTGTAAAAAAAGCCACATCTTTTTTTCCCGAACCAAAAAACAATCCCCCCTTTAATTGACCCCATTTTTTTGGCAACATTTTTTACTTTTAACAAATTTTTTTTTTTTTAGTTTTTTTTTTTAAAAGGGAAAACCTTTTCAGCATTTTACATTTTCACCTTTTTTTTGGGAAAACCCCAATCTTTTGTTTCCCTTTTCCAGGGACATGCCTGGGAGAGGAAAGTCCCGAGTCCCCCCCATGTACTCCTTTTTTTCCCCTTGGGTTTTTTTCCCAAACCCCTCTTTCTTTGATAACATACAGTCCCCCCCAATTGGGCCCCCCCGTCCTTCTCTCAGGGCTTCAAAAAACTGGGGTAACTTTTTTTGTTTTTATCCAGTTTTTTAAACCCCTTGGGGGCTTTTTTTTTTTTTGGGTTTTTTTCCCCCTTTTTCAACCCCTTTTGATCCCCTTTTACTGATAAACCCAAAGGAAAAAAAAGAAACCCCTGGCACCAAACCCTTACTGGGCGCAACACCTGGGAAATTTCCCCCAAAACAAATCGCAAACCCCAAAATTCCCCAATAACCAGGGGGGTTTTGTGAAACCCGGGGATTTTATCCCCGGGAAATTTTTTTTTAATGGAAAAATTTTTAATTTTTTTTCCAAACCCAAAAGATCCGCAAAATCGAACAAATGGGCAAGAATTTCTGGGCCCCTAAAAAAAAAAATTTTTCCCCCTTAAAACCAGCTGTGGTTTCCCCCCCTTAAAATTTTCCCCAAAAAAAACCTTTTTAAACCCTTAATGGCAAAAACCTCCAAAAAAAAAAACCAACAATGGCCCCGATCCCATTTCCAAAACCAAAAACCTTTTCCCCTTTACATGTTTTAAAAAAAAAAAAATCAACGCCCTGGTTTTTTTTGGTTTTCGGAAAAACCCGGGTTTTTCTTTTGTTTAAACCCCCGACCCCCCATCCCCCCGGGACGGACCCCAAAAGGGGCTGCGCGGTTTTTTTTTTTGTTTTTTACCACGCCCCTCGGGAAAAAAAAAAATTCCCTTTTTTCCCTGGTAAAAATTTCACTGATGGAAAAACCCCCAAAAAACATGGCCCCTTACCAAAAAGGTCGTTTTTTGTTTTTCCAAAAAAAAGTTAAGGGGTGCACCTTGGGAATTAAAAAGCATTTTTCCCCCCTTCTAAATTTTTTCCCTTTTCCCCAAAAATTTTTCTGAAATGCCCCCCAAAAAGAAAAACCAAAAATTTTTAATTTTTTTTCCTTTTCAGGGAAAAACCTTTATCCATAACAATACAGACTATTTCCCCCATCTGAACCCCCAAATTTTGTCCAAAGCTATCCCAACCTTTTCCCCTTTTCCCTTTAAAAAATTGGGCCCAAAAAAATTTCTACCCCCTTTTAAAAATTTTTTTTTCCCAAATAACAAATTTTTCCCCATTAAATTTAAAGTTTTTTTTTCGTCCCTTTTTTTTTTAAAATTTTATCCATCTTCCCAAAAAATAACCCCCCCAAAATTTTTATCCCAAAAAAAACAAATGATTCTCCCCCCGTCCCAAAAAGAAAAAAATCGGAAAAAAGCCTTCCCCGAAAACCGGGCCCGCCGACACGAAACCCTTTTTTTTTAAGATTTTTTTTTAATTAAAAACCCAAGTCCAAAACCCCCCCTTTGCTCGATGTTTGATATAGCCCCAAAAACAAAAATTTCCCTTAAAAAAGGACCGAAAAAACCCAAAGCCCCTTTCTTCCCCTTTGGCCAAACCCCAAGAAAAAAGGGGTGGTTTTTCCAAAACCCAAAAAAAAAAACCCCGTCCCCCAAAGCCCCTTTTTTTTTCAACGGGGGCAACTTTTTGGGAAAGTATTTTTTTTTTGACCCCTTTGGGTAAAAAAAACTTTTTTTTGGGAAACCCAAACCGATGGAGGGGGGGTTGATTTTTTCCCCCGGGCCCCGGGAATTTTTTTTAATTTTTTTTCCCCCTCTTCCCCTAATTCAAGTTTTTCCCCGTTTTAAATTTCCCCTTTTTTTATCCTTAAAACCTCTGTTTCCCCCGTATTTTTTTTTTTTTTCCCCCAAACCTAATCTTTTTTTTATTTTCCCTTCCCCTCCCCCTTTTTTTGGATTTTTTTTTTTTTCAAAATCCCCAATTTGTTTTTTTGACTTCCCTTTTCCCCTTTCCTTTTTTTCTTTTTTTCCCCTTTTTTCCCTTTTCCTTTTTTCTTTTTTTTTTTTCCCATTTTTTTTCTTTTTTTCCTGTCCCCCCTCCCCTCCCTTCCCGCCCTAACCCCAAAATTTTGGGCATATTTGCCTAATTTAATTTACCTTCAAACCTAAACGCTCGGGCCCGTCCCCAAAAAAAATTCCCTCAAAATTTTTTTCCCTCATGAAAAAAAATTTTACCACAAACCAAAAAAAGAAAACAAAAGACTTTTAAATTTTAAAATTTAAAATTTTAAAGGGGAAAAATTTTAAATTTTTATAAAAATTTTTCCAAAAAAAAAAAAAAAACTTTTTTTACACACGTACAAAAAAAGAATTTAAATGCCTAAAACAGAAAATAAAAAGGGCTTACAAAAAAAAACACAAAAAATTACAATTGATCTTTCCAAAAGAGATTTTCACCAAAAATTTTTTCCCAAAGGGAAAAAACAGCAAAAAAATGAAACAATACAATAACCCGAATAAAAAAAAAACAAAAAAATATAAATTTTTTCCCGGGAAATAAATTCTTTAAATTTTATTTTCTTAAAACGTTTTATTTTAGTAAAAACTTTCTTACTTTTTTCCTTTAAAAAAATAAACATTACAAAACAAATAATCGCCTTAAACAATAAGTGAAACAAAGTTACAAAACAAATAATCAACAAAAAATTAAAAAAAAGGGGGGAGAAAACGTTCACTAACGAAATCCTACCAAAAGGACAATGAGAAAAAAAAAAAAATAGGCCCTATTGAAGATTTGTTAGATTTTTTTGTAAAGGGGGTGAAAAAGGAAGTGAAAGAATAGACAGGTCCGGTATAGAAGGGAAATCAAAAAAGCAAAAGCCCTCAGACCAGCCCCTTTAAATGGCAACTGTCTCCCGAAAGCGGGAGACGGGAAGTCCAATAATAATACACACAATAAAAAACTAAAAAAACCCAAATGCAATAAACAATTAATAATAAATATCATCAAAAAAACACAACACACACAACAATCCAAAAGACAATCAAAAAAATGTTTTATTATGGACTGAGGGGTAATCCATCCACCACCTACACTAGTTTGAGTGACGGAGGTGAAGTCGATCCCCCCCACTCAGAGGGAAAGGGGAAAAATCCAAATAAACGAGAGGAAAGATAAAAAATTTAGATATAATAAAGAGGGGGAGGACTATCGACTCCCCAACGCCATGCCCCCCCCCCCCCCCCCCCCCCCCCCCTGCTAAAACAGAGACAGGAAGAGGTTGGGGCTATCAGTCCTGGGGAAGGGGACAATACAAAATATAAACTAGGGAAGGACAACGACTCCTCAGCGCCCTGCCCTCTTGCTGTCAGGTTCGAGCAAGAGGAGGTTGAGGCTATCGGTCCTGAAGGGGAAAAGGTCAAAAGAAAAAGGAAATCCTACCAAAAAAAACAACCTAACAGAGCAGAGCAATCAAAAGAAATCAACAACATTCGAACACACACATACAGAAACAAATGAAAATAAAGACTACAAACAATAATGACAACAATCAATAATACACTTTCCTCCCTTAATTTTCCCTTGGAGGGAGAATCTTTTTTTTTCTTTTTAGAGGGTACAAATGGAAATTTTTTTTTTCCTTGGAGGGGGTATAAAAAAAAAACCTTGTCCTACGTCCTAAGTCCTAGTCGGGTCCACCACTGTCCACATGCGCATAAATGCATACCGCACTCAGCTCAGCATTCACTCTGTGCACACGCAATCTCTCCAAACAACCAGAAGGCGCACTTCAATACTCTTCTTCTCCCCCTCCTCTCCGGGAATAATTTACTAAACAATAATCAGCTTTTCAAACAATGACAACAGGTTTGTTTTCCAATTTACAACTTCATGTTCCTCCACACCAGTGGAGGTACAAACATTCCATAGAGTCCACTAGCTGGACCAAATTTCATCTCATTTTACATACTATCTCGCAGAACTTCTTTCAGCGGTTTCTCCTCCTCACTGGAGAAACATTATATACATTTTCACAACAAAAATCAAAAGATGGCTTAAAAATATATAGTATCATCTGAGTTCATCAGGGGACAATTAAAAAAATCATTATGGGTCAACATGACAAATGCTTTGTTTTCTCACGACTGGGCAGTCGTTGTCTTCTACAGCACGATTCTCCAACCCTGAGACGATTAAGTGCTGCCGCAGCACTGTAGCCCAAATATTTGTTGCGACTGCCTCAGTCGCCTAACTGTGCTGCCACAGCACTGGGAAGGCTGAAACACGAATGAAGTCCGTGTAAGTAATCTATTTCAAAATCTGAATATAATAAATTCTTTTCCCTTTCTTAACTCTCTTTTTTTTCTCTCCCCATCTGTCTATACCTCACCTGGTAATGGTGAATTGCAGGTGGAACTCGTTCTTCAAACAACCTGTCTGGTCAGTGTCCCCAAGCCATCTCCTTCCTATTTCCTTATTTTTCCCTCCTGCGCTCTTTTAGAGTACACATTCATGAGTACTCGTCTAACTCTACGCATTACCAGCCCTTGGTTATTTAACCAATGGACAACGTCCGTCCATTCAACCAATAATCGCCCTACGTCTATAGCCCCCAGCGACACCGATCACACTGGTCAGGCCATTCAAATTAACTTTTCTTTTACCTTTCCTCTTCCCTTCCTAGGAAATGCTTTATAACAAATAAGGGCGTACGCGACGGAACGTCACATGTCGCCATGTGAGCTACATCACATGACAATCTCTTTTTGAAAGCCTGGTACTGGGAAAGTGTTAGATTCTTTTTGAAAGCCTGGCTACTGGAAAGTTCTTAGATCTCTTTTTTTAAAGCCTGGCTACTGGGAAAGTGTTAGATCTCTTTTTGAAAAATCTGGCTTCTGGAAAGTCTTAGATCCCCTTTTTGAAAGCCTGGGTACTGGGAAATGTCTTAGAATCTCTTTTTGAAAGCCCCGGGTACTGGAAAGTCTTAGATCTCTTTTTGAAAGCCTGCTACTCGGAAAGTGTTGGATTTCTTTTTGATGCTTTAGTTACTAAAGGGGAATTGTTAACCCTCTTTTTGTGTTGTGGTTACTCGGAAGTGTTGGATTTTTTTTAAAGCCTGGTTAGTGGGAAGGGTTAGATTTCTTTTTGATGGCTGGTTACTAGGAGAATTTAACATTATTATTTGATGGTCGGTTACTGGGAAGTGTTAGATCTCTTTTGAAACCTCTTTAAACTGGAGGGGTTACATCTCTTTTTGATGGCCTGGTTACCAGGAAAGTGTTACATCTCTTTTTGATGGCCTGGTTACTAGAAAGGGGTTAGATCTCTTTTTGATGGCTTGGTTACAGGAAAGTCTTAGAATTTCTCTTTTCGATGGCCTGGTTACGGGAAAAAAGTTTTTACATCTCTTTTCGATGGCCTGGTTACTAGGAAAGTGTTAAATCTCTTTTTGAGGGCTTGGTTACTAGAAAGTTAATCTCTTTTTGATGGCCTGGTTTTACAGGGAAAGTCTTAGATCTTTTTTAAATGGCCTGGTTACTGGGAGACGGTTAATTTCTTTTTGATGGTCTGGTTACAGGGAAAGTCTTAGTTTCCCCTTTTTGATGGCCTGGTTACAGGGAAAGTCTTAGATCTCTTTTTGATTGCCTGGTTACGGGGAAATTTGGTTAGATTCCTTTTTGATGGCCTGGTTACAGGAAAGTGTTAGATCTCTTTTTGATGGCCTGGTTACTGGAAAAGGTTAGATCTCTTTTGATGGCCTGGTTCGGGAGAGGGTTAGATCTCTTTTTGAGGGCCGGGTTACTGGAGAGGGTTAGATCTCTTTTTGAGGGCCGGGTTACTGGGAGAGGGTTTAGATCTCTTTTTGAGGGCCTGTTACTGGAGACGGTTCGATCTCTTTTTGTTTGGCCCTGGTTACTGGGAAAGGGTTAGTTCTCTTTTGATGGCCTGGGTTACGGGGAGAGGGTTAGATCTCTTTTTGATGGCCTGGTTACTGGAGACGGTTAGATCTCTTTTTGATGGCCTGGTTACTGGGAGACGGTTAGATTTCTTTTTGAAAGCCTGGTTACTGAAGGGGGTTAAAATTTCTTTTTGATGGCCTGGTTACGTTAGGTTGTTGAAATTCTTTTTTGATGGCCGGGTTACTGTTAGGTTGTTGAAATTTTCTTTTTTGATGGCCTGGTTACTGTTGGGTTGTTTGAAATTTCTTTTTGATGACCTGGTTACTGTTAGGTTGTTGAATTCTTTTTGATGGCCTGGGACCTCTTTTTTTAGGTCGGGGGTGGGGTGGGTTGGGGGGGGGGTCCGGACTTTCCATCAGTCAATTTCATCTGAATCCGTATTGCACAAATTTAAGGTAAATAACTGTAAGATATCAACCACAGACAGAAGAAGAAGAAAAAATCAATAAAAACCCAAAGTTTTGTGACAATGAAAAAGTCACGTCATAGAGACCAAATCAATCGACGTAGTATATTACCAAGCCCTCTGTGACGAGTCATAACTATTCAAACTGAACCACAAAAAATGTTTCTGCGCTGTTTGCAGACATGGACCAAAAATTTCAATAGTCGTCATTCAGACACAAACGCACAAAACTGGGTCCTGCGCTGTTTTTGTCAGACAATGACGAACATCCAGCAGGTGGAGGCTGGGCTGTAAAAAATCCACAACATTCATGCTCCCCAAAAACAAAACCGACCCAGTGTGTCGTCTGCCGCTATAAAAATAGGTGAGGGACTTACATCCCCTTTGAAATTGTATTCAAGACAAAGTTTATCCCCCTTTTTTAGACAAAAAACTTTCTTTTTGCATTTTGTTCAACAGCACAAAAAAAAGAAATGATATTTTTTTTTTAGCTTTTTTTCCCCCTTCTTTATCAACCAAAACAATTTTTGTTTTGAAACATTTTCTAACAACATATGGGGTTTTATAACTTCGTGGGGTTATTTGGGTTTTTGGGGCCATAGTCCACACTACCCCCCAAATTTTGTTGCTACAAGTTCGCTGGGCTATTTTTGCGGCTTTGGGTGTATTTTACTTTCTTTGCCTGGAAAAGCCCGACGAATTTGTTTCTTAACGTCCCCCTTTTTCATTAGTTATATAGTTTTTAATTTTTATTATATTATTTAATATATTATTTGTATACATAACTTTTTAATAACGTTCAAAAAAATTCCCAAAAAATAAAAATTTTTCATATTTTTTTCCCTCTAAAAAAAAATAAATCTGGTTTTTAAAGTGTAAATTCCCCAAAAAAAAAAACCCCCCCAAATCTAATTTACAAAATTTTGGGTAATTTTTTTTTTCAATTTTTTACCCCCAAAAATTTACAACCCTGGGGGGTTTTTTCCCCCTTTCGCTTTCCCAACTTAAAAGGAAAATTTTTTTAAATTTCCACACTCACATAAATTTTTAACCCCGAAAAATCGATGAAAATTAAAAAAGACTAAGAAAAAGGAAAAAAAAAGAAAGGAAAATTCCCCACCCCCCGACCTTTTAAAAAATTTTTTCCCCACCCACCCCCCAAAACCCCCTTTCCCCACTCCGCATGAACCTCCCCCCCTTTGAATGGGGCCCCTAAGGGCAACCCCCCCCCCCCCCCTTTTCTCCCCTCCCCCTCCCCCTCCCTCTCTTCTCCCCCTCTCCCCCCATCCAAACCACTTTTTTGTCACTACAACATTTTCCACCCACTTTTTCCCCAAACCTTTAAAGGGCCCCCAAAAGAAAAAAATTAATTCCCACAAATTTTTTCCTTTTTATCCCATCAAAGAATCTTCAAACCCCAAAAAATTTTTGAAAAAAATAATTTTACGAATCAACATTCCCCTCAACAAGTTTATTTTAAATTTCCCAAATTAAATTTTCACCCCACACACAAAAAACCAAAACACACCAAAACAAAACCCCACACACACACACAACACACACATCCCCCCTTTTCATTTTCTGACTTTTTTTTACTCATGGGGTTTCTCCCCTATTTGGGCCCCGCCCCCCAAATTCCCCCTAAAAGGGCCTTTTCACTTTTTTTACCCTTTAGATTAAAAACCACTATTTGTTTTGGTTTTTGGGGTTTTTTTGGCTCTTTTTTTGTCCCTCCCCGGGTTTGTGGCCACTTCCCCCCTTGTTTTTTAGGCCTTTTAAAAAATGGTTAAAACCCCATAGCGCCCCGTTTTTTTTTTTTTTTTTTGGGGGAATTTCCTTTTAAAAATTTCTAATCACATTCCCAAAAACGGGCCCAAACCCCTTTAAACCAGTTTTTCCCCTTGGGGCCCCCCCATCCCCCCCCTGCCCCTCATTTCCCCTTTTACAACCCCGTTCCCCGGGCAATAAAGTACAAATTTTTCCTCCCCTGGGGAATATAAAACAATAAAAAAAATCATATTTTGGGGAAATAAAAGACCTTTTTTTTTTGGAAAACCCAAAACTCGTTTAAAACAAAATACAAACACTTTAAAAAATCCAAAAGGGAAGGCCCCGACCCCGGCCAAAAAAAAAACAAAGAAAGCCCCATATTTTGCCCCCAAAAACAGGTAAATTTTTACCCGCAAAAAAAATCGGAAAGTAAGCCCTTTTCACTTGGGGGGTTTTGGAAATTTGCATCTAAAAACCCAAACCCGACCCTTTTAATTTTTTTTTCCCTCCAATGTCATTATTTTTTATCAATTTACCGGTTTTTCCCCCCTGCAAATTTTTTTTAGAAAAAAAATTAAAGCTTTTCACCAAGTCCCCCCCCCAAATTTTTGAGACCAAAACAAAAACCCCAAGTAAAAAAACCAATTTGGGTTTAAAAGAAAAAAAATACTAAGAAAAGGGGGATTTTTAAAAAGAGGGTCTCTGGCACGAAATTTTCAAATGTCCCGACCTTGCCCTAACCCCAAAGCGTTTGGGCAGACCCGTCAATTAACGATTTTCCCGACTTCAAGGCACTGACCCCAACCTTAAACGGCCCCTTTCCCCCCGGGTCATTTCCCTTTTAAAACAAATTTACATTAAAGTCCCCCGGGAAGGAAAAAAAAAACCCAAAACCCTTTTTTTTAAAAAGTTTTATTGACCCGTTTTCTTAAGTTGCCCCTCTTTAGCAAAAAAAAAAAACTATAACAGCAAAAAAACCTGATGAACATTTAAAGAAAACACCCTTTTACCCCTTTTAAGAGAAAAAGAAAGAGAGAAGAGAAGAGAAGAAGAGAAAAGAAAACCGTTTTTGGGGGCCCTTTTTGATGATTTTTTTTGCCCCTTCCCCTAACCCGGGGGTATTAAAACCCAAGGGGGGACACATACACCCGGACACATTTCTCCCCAAAAATTAAGGAAAAAAAACACACTTACAATTTAAAATTTTAAAAAAAAAAAAAACATTGTAAAAACATTAAATAAAAATAAATGGATTTAAACATCGCTCACAAATTTTTTAAAGGGGAAAAATTTTTTATTAAAAAAAAACAACTCACAAAGGGAAAAAGATTTACATCCCCCTTAAAGACCCCTAAAAAAGAACGGGCCTTTTTTGTACGCACCGTTTTCCCCCCCCCCTTTATCCCCCAAAACCTGGGTTTCCCCCTTTCCCTTTTTCTTTACCCTTTCCTGAATAAACCCTAAACAGCAATGCAAAACTCACATTTTTCCATCCCCCCCTTTTTTTTTTTCCCCCAAACCCCCACCCCCCTAAAAACCACGGGTTTCCCCACCGCCCAACTGCCCCCCCCCTTTCCCCCTTTTCCACTCCCCCAAATTCGCGTCCCCAAGGCACGGGGCCAGGGGCAAAACACACACACACACACAAAACAAAACACACCAAAACAAACTAGACCCCCATGGGCCCCCACTTTTCAAAAAAAAAAATTTTAAAAAACAGAACATGGGAAAAATTTAAATTTCAATCATTTTCCCTTTAATTTTTTAAATTTTCCCCTTTTTCCCCCCATTGGTAGCTTTTAGTTTTAAATACTTTTGCAACAATAATATTTTTTTTATTTTATTATCTGTTTGACAAAAAAAAATGCATTATTTCCACTTTTTCTGTTAAAGGCCCCCAAAAAGATAAAATTTAAAAAAGAAATATTTTCGGGGAATAAACGAAAAAACAAACCCTTTGGAAAAAAAAAAAAAACACTCCCTCTTCCCCTTTTTTTACCCCAAAATTTTGGGGGGTCCCTACCCTTTTTCCCCTGGTTCCCTAAAACCCGTGGGGGTTTTCAGCCCCCTTTGACCAATTGGGAAATCTCGATTTCCCAAACTTTTTCCCAAACTTATCTCATCTTTTTTTTTTGTTACAAACCAAAAAACCTCCCCCCCTTTTTAAAAGTAAATTTTTTTAAAAAACATACCAAATCAAAGTTTATCAATTTTCTTCCATTTCCCAAAAAGTCCCGTTTTTTTTTTTTTTTTGTTTAAAACGAAAAATCCTTTAAAAATTTTAAATAAACCCCCCCTCCTTGGAAAACCAACCAAACCCTTTACGCAAAAACCCTACATCCCAAAACCAAATTTTTTTTTTGTCCTAGTTTTTTTCCCCAAAATCTTTTAAACCCAATTGTTTTTTGCCCCCTTTCCCTTTTTTTAACAACAATTCCCCTACTTTTTCCCACACATTCCCCAAATTTGTTGGGGATCCCCCCCACCATCCCCCCCCAACCATATTTAAAAAAATATTTTACTCATTTTGAACAAAAAAAATATTTTTCCTGTTTTCCCCCCATGACCTTTTATTTGAAGAGTGTAATATTTCACCAAAGGTTGTTTTTAAGGGGAAAAAACCTTTAAAATTTTTTCCCCATTAACCCCCTTTTCTTCCCGACCCCCAACTTCTGCTGCTAAATCAATATTTTCCTTCCCAAACTGATATCCCAAAAACCTTTTCCCGAATAGGGAAAAGGGTCAATTGTAAAGGGAGTTTTTTTTTTAAGGGTTTTTTTTTAAAATTTTAATAACCCCAAATTTTTTTCCTTTTTTTCTCATGTTTTTTAGAAGGGGAACACCCATACCCTTTAATTTTTTTTTTTTGTTAAAAAAAATCAAGCCTAATAATTTTTATGTTTTTTTTTTTAACCCTTTTTTTTCCCTTCCCTTTCCATATGCCATTTTTTTTCCCTTTTTCCAAGCTAAACCCCCCTTTACGGGAAAAACCCTAATTTTTAGACTTATCTAGAAAATTTTTTTTTAATTTTTCCCCCCTCTTTTTTTCAAAATTTTCAAACTAAATTTTTTTAGACCTGTAACCGTAACTGAACAAAAAACCCCATTTTCCCCCCCCAAAAAGCAAAAAAAATAATTCAAAATTCCTGTAAAACCCTCTGGAAATTTCCCGGGTTGCCTCCCGATTAATTTTTACGGCCCAATTCATTACAAAAAAAAAAATAACTGGGCTGAGTACAAATCCCTTTTTTTTTTTACTCCCCCTCAAAAAAAAAAAAATTTAAATATTCAAAAAAATTTTAAAAAGCTTTTTCTCTCACACATGGGAAAAATCGAGTTTATAACCCCCCATAAGTGCTTTAAAAACATTTTTTTTTTGACCCCACTTTTCCTTAACTTATGGGCCCTAAAAAACATTTCTTCAAAAGAATCAAATTTCCTTTTTTTCCCAAAAATCACGAAAAACTACAAAAAGGCTTAAATTTTTTTTTTTTCCCAAATATTTTTTTTAACGACAGAATTTTTTGTAAAAAAATTTTTGGGGTAAATTTTTCCCAAAACCGCTTTTAAAACCCCCCCTTTTTCCCCCCCTTAATTTTTTTTATTCAACTTCTCCCCCTCCCTGAAAGTCGCCCCTTTCTTAAAAATTTAAAAATTTTTTTTTTCACGATAAATTGTTAAAGCCACACCACGGGAATTAAACGGGGAGATTTTCATCCCCTTTTCCCCCTAAAAAATTGGGAAATTTAAAGGGGTTTTCAACATTCCCTTTTTGGGAAAAAAAGCCCCCTTTTTAAATACCTTGGTTTAAAAAACAAAATTAAAAGAAATTTAATTTCTGTTTTTTATTCAAAATTTAAGCCCTTTCAAACCAATTCAATCAAATAAACCCAAAAATTTTTTTTCCCCGCTTTTTAGTTTTAAAAATATAAAAAATACACCCTTTCCCAAAAAAGTTTTCGGGTTTTTTGGAAGTTTCCCCGACTCACTCAGAATTATATCAAAGCACCAAACCCCTTTTTTTAATTTCACAAAAACACACCCCCCACTCATCCAAAAAATGGGGGCACCCCGGGGAACAAAATAACACCTTTTTATTTTTTTTATGCCCCTACCTTTTCCCCAAAAAAAAAAACAAAACAAAATAAACCCCACCAAATTAAAAAGTAGGTTGGGAAAACCCAAACCCTCCGGTGACACACACAATAAGTCAAAACAATTATAGTTATCAAAAATGCCGGGTCCCAAAGAATTTTTAAAAAAAACCCCGGGGGCCCCCGAAAAGTCAATCTGACCCAAAGAATCCCCCTTCTCACAATGAAAAAAAGAAAAGAAAAAAAAATAAACGTTCCCTGGCTCTCTTCACAAAAACGGGGACATCCCCCCACCCACGAAGGGTTGGGCTTCCCCAAACCCCTAAACCTTGGGGACTCAAAAACCCCAAACCCAAGGGGCTGTTTCCAAAAACCCCCACCCCTTTTTGGCCCCAACCCCCAACCCCAACCCCTTTTTGGGACAAAACACCACACACACACACCCGGGCCCCGGGCGCAGGGCGCTGGCCCCAAAAGAAAACGGGTCCCCTCCTCTTTACCAGCACAACCTCTCCAAACCCCCTTTTGGGCCCCAAAAGGGTTTGGGCCCCGGGGGCATGGGAGGGAGGGGAAAAATTTTCCCGCTCCCGGGCCCCCCTCCAACCCCCACAAACAAACATGGAAATGGGGCCCCCCAACCCCACTTTCGGCCCCCCCCCCTTTAAACCCCCCCCCGCCCCTCCCCCTCGTCCAGGGAAAACTATCAACCTGAAGGGGAACGATTTTTAAATACCTTGGGTTATAATCCCCCTATTCAAAAACAAAATTTACAAAATACTTCAAAAAATTCAAAATTTCCACAAATTTTATTTCAAATTTAAAATTTTAACCCCATATTTAACATAATTTCCCCTTCCCTATTTTATTAGCCCCATTATTTCACTAGAAAAAAAAACCATAAAACACATAAATTTTTTCCCTCATTTCAATTTTTTTTTTTTTTTTTTTTTTAATCATAACAAATTTCAACATTTCCCCCTTTTTCCGGGAAACATTAAAACCCACAACATTCCCTTTTTTCCCGGGAAACATAACATTGCACAAAGGAAAAAAAAAATTTCCCCCCTAATTTTAAAAATTTTTTAAATTTCCCCAGTTTTCCCCAAATTTGGGGAAAAGGGTTTCCACATAAAAAAACCCTTTTATAATCTATCTTCCAAATTTGGAAAAATTTTCCCTCTGGAAAACCTCTTTAATTTTAAAACCCTAAAAACAATTCATTTTTCCAAAACCCCTAAAATTTCATTAAACAAATTTATATTATTTTTTTTTAAACTATAAAAAAGTCCCCTTTCCTTTAAAATTCCCCGGGAAAAGTTCATTTTTTTTGTTTTAACACAAAAAACGCTCACTTCACTTCAGTCCATCCCCCTTCACAAAAACGAGGGGAAAAATTTTTTCCCCCACACTTTTTTTTTTTTAACAAAAACATATATTATACCCAATTAAAAAAAAAATGACCCCAAATTTCTTTATTCACAAATTTAAAAAGAAAACCAACAAAATCCCCCCATTCCCCCCCTCAAATTTTGGGGGCTTAAATTAAAAAATCCCTCAAAACTCCCATCTTTTTTTGCAAACCAAAATTTTGAATAGAACCCCTTTTTTTTTTCATCAAAGAATTTTTTATAGCCAGTTTTTTAAATTTTTCCCAAAAAAAAAAAATTTTTTTTTTTTTTTTTCTAAAAACCCCCTTCTTAAAACACTCACTTCAAACTATTACATTTTCCAAAAAATTTCCCTTTTTTTTTCCCTATCAATTCCCCGGATAACAAAAAAAACTTTTTTTTTTTTTTAAATACAACCTTCCCCCAAAAACTCTGAGGGAAATTTTTTAGTCCCCTTCCCAAACGGGAAAAACAATTTTTAAATTTTTTTTTAAAAAAATAAACACAATGATTTAAAAACCTTTAAAATGCCCCACTTTCAAAACCCCCCCCAGTCCCCCCTTCGGGCCCTTCCCGTTTTAACCCTTTTTAAAATTGGGGCCCGGAAAACAAATGCAAACTCCTAACCCCGGTTTTTAAAATCCCAAAACCCCCCCTTAAAAGCAAACCCCGGTTTTATAGCCCTCCCCCCTTTCCTTTTTTTCAACCGGGTTTTCCCAAAAACTTTTCCTTTCCCCCGGTTTAAACAAAGGGCCCCCCCATAAAACCTTTTTTTGACCGGAAAAAAAACGGTCCCGGGCCCCAAAAACTTTTCCCCCTTTTTAAAATTTGGGTTTGTTTAAAAAAGGGCTCTTCCCGAATCGTCCCTTAGTTTTCCCAGGCCCAAGATTTTCCCCTTTTGCCACCCAGGTTTTCATAAAAAAAAAAATATCCCCGTTTAAAATTTTTCCCTAAACCCCTTCCCCCAAAAAAAAATTTATTGTGCCCCAAAATTTTTTCTGTTTTTTTTTTAATTTTTTTTTCCCCGAATACCTTTGGGGCTTTTGGGTTTACCTTTTTTTTTCAAAATTTAATTTTTTTCCCTTTTATTGTTTTATTTTTTTTTTTTCCCTTAAAAAAAAAAAAAGGGTTTTTTGTATTTTCCCCCTCCCTTTTTTACCCCCTACTTGTCCCCCCTAAACTCCCATTCCCCCTTTGTTTACCTTTTTGGGAAAGTTTTTTGGTGACGTCGGAAACCCTTTTTTTAATTTTTTTTTCCATTGTTTTTTTTATACCTTCCCTTTTTTTCTCTTTTCTTCTTATTGCCTTTCATTCGATTTATCACACAAACCCTACAATCTTTTAAAAAATATATTAAAAAGTTTTTTTTACATCGATGGAAAAAACTTGAAAAACTTCCCTTGGAAAAAGGCCTTTAAACCCCCAAGGGGGAAAATTTTCCTCATTCTTTTTAAAAACCCCAAAAAAATAACTTTTCCACCCCCCCCACTTCAATTTTCCCCATTCCCCCTACATTCTAAAAACTGTCCCCAACAATCAAACCCCCATTTTTTCCCAAATAAACTCGACTGGGAAATGCCCCAAAAACAACACGGTTTTCCAATTTTGGTTTAAATTTAAAAATTTAAAATTTAAAAAAGGCCCCCCTTTAGTATTTTTTGAAAAAAATTTATCCCCCCCACTTTTTACCATGTTGAAACATAAAATTTTTAACTGATAATCAAAATCAAACCCAAAACATGCACTGTTTTTACAATTTAAAACCCAACCAACCCAAAACACAAATTTCCCCAAAACTCCCCCCAAAAGTTTTTTTGAAAAAAAAAGAAACTTTTTAAAAGTCCCCGGTTTTTAAAAAAAACCCAAAAAAAATTTTTCCCTCGCACATCAATATAAATAGGGAAAGGGTTTTTTATTTTCCCGTCCCCGGGTTGGCCCTTTCCCTCCCCCTTTCCCCCAAAAAAAAACTCCACAAATACCAAAATATAACTCTTTTATCATTTTTTTAAAGGGTTAGGAAAACTTCTTCTGGGAAGACAATTCCCCCTTTTTGTAATTTTTTTTTTTTTATTTGGACTTTTTTTTTCCAGCAACCCCTTTTTCAAAATTAAGCCAAAATCTTCATCGACCCAAAAAAAACACTTTCCCCTAAAATTTCCCCAACCCCCCATATTTTTAAAAATCAATCCCTTTTTTTGTTTTTAAACTTTTTAAAACCCTTTTTTTTCCCTACTAAAAACATAACACAAACCCGAAATTTTTTCCTTTTTTTAATATCTTTTTTTTCAGGTTAAAAATAATATTTTCCCTAAAATAAAAAAAAAATTCCAGAATATCAAAGGTTTTATCCACAAAATTTTTTTTTTCCCAACAAAGAAAATTTAAAAAAATATCAGTGGTTTGGGGAAATTTGTTTTTTTATTTTTTGGGGACAAGTTTTTTCCCCAAAATTTAAAGTGGGAATTTTTTAAAACACAAGGAACCCAAATACCAACCTGTCCTATTTTTTTTTTTTAAAAAGTTTTTTTTTGCCCCCGAACCCTTGGGGGAAAAGGGGGCCCCCGCCAGGGGTTCCCCTTTATCACAGGCATGCGGTTCCCCCCCCCCCGGTTTTTCCTGGCCTTGGTTTTTTTAAAACGTTTTTAAAAAACGCCCCCAAAGCCCCCCCTGCCTGACCCCTGCCAAAACCCCGAAAATTGCCCCGTGATTTACCTTGGAAAACCCCACCGGCCTGCCCCCCCCTAACCCAAGGGCCCCAAAAAGGGGGAAACCCCGCGTTTTTCTGTGCCCCGCACGGGACACTGTCAAAATCCCGACCTGTTTTTTTTTTTTTTTACAGGGGCACCCGGGGGTAGCCGCAAAATTTTTTTTTTGACCCTTGTCCCCAAAACCACCACCCCCCACATTAGTTTTTGGGGCAGGGCTTTCCCCCGGGTGCACTAAAAAACCGCCCCCCCCTTTTTTAAGAAAACCCCCCCCTTTCCCCCCCTTTCCCCCCGGGCTCACGACCCATACCCCCTTTTCTTTGGGTGAGGTTTTTTGGCTACATTTTTTCTCTCCTTTTTCCCCTTTTTAGTTTTTGGCCCCCGGGAAATCCCCCTTTTTTTTTCATAACTACATTTTTTTTTTCCCCTTTCCCCCCTAAAATTTGACCCATTACACCGGGTCCAAACCCTTTTCCCCCCTCTGGGCCCAACAGGGCCCCCAAAAAAAAGTCCCTCCTTTTTCCTATGAAAATTGTCCGTCCCCCCACCCCTGTAAAAAATGTCTGTTTGCCCCCCTCTTCAAAAGGGGTTAAAAGGGCCCCCCCCTCCCCCTTTGCAGGGAAAACCCCCTTTATACGGGGGTTTTCTTTGTCCCCGGAAACCCTTTTAATTCCCCGGGCCCCCTCCTCCCTCATCCCGGGCAAAAAACCCCTTTTCTAACACTGATTGTTTTTGTGAGTTGTTTTTCTTTTTTTTTGGTTCTTTCCCCCCTCTCCGCATACAGGCCCCCATTGAAAATCACCTATGGGCTTTAAACAAAGTAAACACCTTTTCAAATGTCAACCTTTTTATTTTTTCCACAACGTTTTTTTTTCCATTTTTGTCACAAATTTGGTTTTTTTAACAAAACCCAAAATCTGTTTTTTTTTTTTGTAGTAAAAACCCCCTTTTCTCATAAACTCCAATTTCGACTAAAAAGTATCAACCTGTTTTTCCCTTCCCTAAAGGGGGTCTAAATCCCCCTTTTTGGGATACCCTTTCAGGCAAAATCACAGAAACATTTGGGGGGGTACAGAAAGGAAAAGCCCCCTTTTTGCCCCCCGTCCCCCCCCGCGCACTCTTGTTTGTTTTGTGGGGCACCCCCCAAAAATTTAACTCGACTCCTTTCCCCAACACAAATACGCCCCACAAAAAACAAAAAAAAAAAGTTCCCCCCTTTTTTTTTCCTCAATTTTTAATCAAACCCCTTGGCCTTTTATTTTTTTTTTGCAAAAAAAGACTCCGCTTTCCCCCAAAGAGGCAAAAAAGCAAGGGAAAAAAAGGAAGAGTTTTCCAACCCTGTCACTTTTAAATTTTTCCCCGCTGTGGAAAAACGGCATCTTGAATACTTTTTAAATTTTTAATTTTTCCCCCATCTTTCATAAACAACACCCAATTTTTTTTATTTTAAAGTGTAAAAATCCAAAAAAACCCAAAAATGTAGGGGCCCCAGGTTTAAATTAAAATGTAATTTTTGCGGGAAAAAATTACATAATTGTTTTTCCAAGGAAAAAAAAAACACGTCTGGTCATCTCGCTGAAAATCAACTCACCCCCCCGAAAAAAGAGAGAGAGAGAAAATGTAGTTTGGAAAGGGGAGAAGTTAGGGCCCCAAAAGGGTGTTTAATTTTTATCCCTTATTTTTATTTATTATTATTATCAAATTAAGGAAAAACTTATATAGTGCCCCATCCTCCCCGGGTAGAGGGCCAAGGCCCCGGGGAAAACGCTTTTTTCAAAAACCACACTCGGTTTTAAACCCCCAACGGGCCCCCCGCCTAAACCCGGGTAATTTATGACTGAAGGAAACTGCCAGCCCTTTGGGGCTTCATTCAAAATCGTTTTCCCCCCTGTCCCCCTTTTCCCGTCAGTATTTGTTCAATATTCCCTTTTACCTTTAAAAAATTTCCCCCTTTCTTTTCCCTTTTAAATTTTTTCCATTTCTTTTTCGGCCCCTCCCCTTAAAACCCAACCCGGGCCCAAAATGGCCCCCTTTTCCCTTTCCCAAAAGGGTTTGGGAATTGGGGAAATTTTAAAAGGTTTGGGGGGTGCAAAAAAATTTTTATTTTGTGGGGGTTTTTTCACCCCGGAAAACCCCGGTGGGGAATTTAGCCGCCAAAATTTTATACAATGACGTCTAACCCCTGTACTAAACGCGCCGGTGGGGAATTTAGCCGGGCAAATTTATACAATGCGGTGGCGGCCCGACGCCCTTATGTGTAATTTGCCGAACCGAAACAGTGGGGCGCTTGATCGGCAATTTGCGTTGAGTAACCCGGGCCGAATTTTGGGCCTAGAGTACTCATAAAGCAAAGAAGGGAGTTGTCTCCCCGGAAAAGAATGTAACAATTAAATTTTGAAAAAAAAAATCGTAATTAAGTGTTCAGGTTCTTATTCAAGTCCATCACGTTCTTATTTAAGTTCTTAAACCAAATTTTTATTCAAATTCTTAACAGTAACATCAAATTTTTAACAAGTCATCATCAAGTTCTTAAAATTTTTTTAAGTACTTATTCAAGTACTTATTCAAGTTCTTAAAAAATCGTCATCAAGTCGTCATTAAGTTTTTTAATCGTCATTAAGTTTTATCAATTTTTTACAAGTTCTTATTTAAGTTTTTATAAGTCGTCATCAAGTCGTTTTCAAAATTCTTATTCAAGTCATTATAATTATTTTTTAAGTTCTTTAAATATTATTCCATCTGAAATGGATCAAAATGATCTTTTTGTTGTTGGGGGTTTCTGGCATGCTTTTTTGTTGGCTTCTGTTTTGTGGTGAGATTTTTTTTATGCTTTGGTTTTTTGCTGGGTTGTTTATAATTTTATAACCGTAATAACCACCCCCAGCAGCAAGAGCCAAAAAAGCAACGTTTTTAAATTAATATTCCTGACGACTTTGGTGTTGTAGGGCTTTTTAATCAACTTGTGATTTTCAGCTGGCATTGAAACAACTGTTGGGGTTTGGCGGTGTTATGTTTTCATTATGAGTTAATTCGTGATTGCAAAAAATTTTTTTTGTTTGTTCCACTCTGCTAATTTTTTTCCGCTGCAACCGCCCAGGGTGAGGGGGTTTTTACTGGTCACTTTTTCCCCATTTTAATGTTTTTTTCTGCTGATTTTTTTGGGTCGGTCATTTTGAAGGGGAAACAAAATCTATATGTTAAAAGTAAATAATCCCATGATTAATGGCGATAACAAGTTCCAAATCTGTAATATAGATCAATCCTGAGACTCTAATGTCTTTGTTAAAACGGGATCCTGTGTTAAATCATACATAAAAAAATTCTTGTTAGAATAATGGGAGCAAATCTACTAACTAGTTTTGTGTACAAACTAAGAACCGTTTGCCCAACACTTTTTTTCCCTTCTTGAAAACCCCCCCTTGCGCTTCATACCTTTGTGAAAATTTACAATGTCTTGGGCGACATTGTTGAAACTGTTCTATGCTAAATTCATTTTCCAAAGGGACTGTTTTTTTTTCCACACGCCCCCCAAAGAATACAGCCTTTCCTTTTGGCGCATTTAAAAGCTTGGTCATCAACTTGATCATTTTTAAGTTCAGGAAGTAAATCATCGCAGTTCATGTTTTATTAATGAATAAATATTATTTTATTTTTTAAAAATGAGCACCGAAAAAAACTATTCTAACCTTGTATACCATTCTGCTGTTATTGGAGGGCCTAAGTGTAGGATACACAATGCTTGGTAAAAGCTTTAAAAATAAAACCAGCAGATCTTGGCAACTAGATTTAAAAGACTCAGCAAAGTTGATTGCTGTTATTACAGCTTCATTTGGGCTACAAAAGGGAACTTTTTAGTTAAGCAAGGGATAATTCCAGAACATTATCAATATGTAAAATTAAAGAAAATACATTTTTAAAAATGGCTTCATTCGTAATATGATAGGGGCCCGCAGTGGTCAACGCGCTTGCTTCACGGAAGTAATTACCGTTTAGTAAACAAACAATAACGATGGAGAAAAAGAAAAAACAAAGCTATGGAGCAACTAGCCGCGCACAAGTACTATGAAAAGCAAAGAATGGAGCAGTTAGATTTTAAATTTAACGACAGACTTAAAAACAGGGACATGCAGTTTTACACATTTAAAGATGTTGACCAGGAAAATAAAAGAATAATTTCTGTAAACAGGAAAACAATCGAACATTGCCCCCACCAAAATTAGCGATTTTATCAACCATAGAAAAACAAAGATGAAGAAATTATTGTTTATTGTTTTTGGCATGACCGTTGTGTATTTTGGGCACAAATATTGGCTGAATAAAAATGAAAAATCTATTATTCGCCAAAAGGATATGGAAGGGAATAACGCAATTAAAAAGCTAAGCCAAGCAGGGGAGTCAGTGAACAAACAGCAAAGAATGGTTATCTAAACAAGCGATTTGGCAAATTTATTTACCGCGCCAAACAATACAGAGACCACACTTTGTGAATATAACTCCAAAGGGACACCCATCAAATGGATCTTCTATATTTACCCCATGATACGATTAGACGAAAAAAGATTTAAAGTACGCATTACAGTCATTGACATAGCTTCAAGATACAATAGATGCGGAACCATTAACACAAAAGAGTGCTTCTGCTGTTCCCGTCGCTTTACAACTGATATATCAACGAGGACCCTTAATTTTATCCTCGCATGATTCAAGTCGATGATGGAAAGAATTTAAAGGGACAAGAAAACAATTATTGTTAAAACATAGAGTTACCATTTAAAAGAGGCATTCCGGGGTTCACAGATCACAGGGTTTGGTTGAAAACTTTAACAAACAGTTATCTAAAAGGGCTTTTTCCCCTACCAGTATCACAGAGAGCTGATTGACAATTCTCGCAACACAGATGGGTTAGAGGTGCCCTCAGTTTTGCGCGAAATGAATAATGAAGAATTTAAAGGGCTAAAACCAGTACAAGCAA
Organism: Conus canariensis; assembly: GCA_033310375.1. Taxonomy (NCBI): domain Eukaryota; kingdom Metazoa; phylum Mollusca; class Gastropoda; order Neogastropoda; family Conidae; genus Conus; species Conus canariensis. The sequence continues at coordinate 27,074 of JAMYXO010000783.1, forward strand.
TCAGAAAAAAAAACAATAAATGTTGTTGAAGGAGAGTCTTATCAAGCAAACTATTCCATTTGGTTTAAAAATGAGATACCTTTATTCGCCGGGAGAAGCGGAAGGGGACACTAGCATCAGGGCAACAGATCCGTTTGGAGTGTTGATCCATATGAGATAAAAAAAATTGTGGGAAAAAGAATCCGCCCGTGTATTATTTACGAGAAACTGACCCCCAACAAAACGACCAGCCCCTCAAAGATCTTTTGTGAAGGAAGAACTGCAGATAATCCCTCCAGACACAGTTCCAGTCGCTTAATTATTTTTTAAATTTTAAATTAAAAATGGCGGCAAGAATGGAAAAGGAAGAATCCCTTTCGTAAAATGGCACTGGAAGCAAGAATGGTGAAGGAAGAGTCCTTAGAAATAATGCGAGAAATATTTGATTATAATCTTGTATTAGACTAATATTTTAAAAAGATTGATCATGCCATGCTAGACAAAACCTCAAATTTTGATTGGGAGCAAAAATATATTAAAAGTAAAAAAATTCGAGCGCATTTAGCAGTAATGGATAATAATTTGGTTGAATTGGGTTTGGGGATATAGTTAAGCTTAATGAACTGTTTTAATCTACGCAAATACATTTGGGTTTTAAAATGGAAGCTCAAAGGGAAATGGCAGAAAGGCAAAAGGAAAAGTCTTTAAAATTAATGCAAGATTTATTTGAGTAATCAGATATCATTAAAGAAGTATTTGAGAAGATTGACAATCCTGGTCCCAGGCAATCGCTTAAACCCCAAAGCTTTTATTTTGATTTTTATGGAAACATGAATATTGGGGAAATGACAAAAAAAATTAAAGCCTTAGCATTAATAAAAAAATTTTTAACAACTTTTTTTTGGCTTAAAAGGGACTGTAAAATTTTCGACCTCAAACCAACAAACCCCTTGATCACCCTCCAGTTTAATTCATCCTTCATTTTACCTAAAACCTTCTTATTAAAACTAAATCCCAAAGGTGAATCTTTAGGGTAATCAGATGTGTTTTACCATCCAGCAGGGCTCTTTTGCTCTTCAAATTTCCCCATGTCTTTGTAAAAATCTTCAGTAGGGATTTTCGATTACAAAAAATCTGTATTTGTGTACAGAACTCTGGACTCGGATAAAAAGGGTTTTAAAGTAGCATAAAGAAATTCTAAAATCAAAAGCTTCAACAGTCTAAAACAAAAAACCCCCAATAAAAAAAGGTTTGCCCAATTTTGGACTTTCTTTTTTTTCATCATTATGCCAAAAAGTGACCCTAAAATTTTCTGAAGTTGATAATTGGGTTTTTTGAAGTCAATTAATTGAACGTTTTCTCGGGTTTGACCAATCTAACATCTTTTCCCTTGTCCCGGTTTTTCCCTAGTCTTTCCAAAACAGTGGGTTCATCAATTTGGGAAAAAGTCTTTTTCTGAACCCATCTGCGGATTTAGTTCTGAGCCCCGTGTTTTATGATGTATGGTTTCATGAACTGTTCTTGATCAAAAGCCCCCTTTTACGAGAACAGCTGTCAACTTTAAACCATGGGCTTTAAAAAAAATTGAAGAAGTCTGTAATGACAGCTAATTTTTTTTTTTCCCCGAAGTTAGGAAAGTTTAGGCGGGTTTTGTCATTGCCATCTTTAGACTTTCGCCGTAATGGGTAGTCATTATGGTAATCCTGAAGTTTATGAGGATATTCTAAATAACTTTAGAAATTTAGACCTCTTTTACGATCAGCTTTTTAGAGGAGGTAGCCATTTTTAAAAAATTTTTAATGTTTTTCAGTGTACATTTTAAAATTGCGTAATGGAAAATGATTTTCCCATTGGCCCCAAACCCTACGATTGGGTTTTCAAACTAAATACATAAAATAGTTGTCCTTTTACTTGGTCATAGTCGTCCCAAATATTTGTTGTTTGCTTTACAGTAAAGGGCGACGCCATACTGATTCCCCCCCGCAATCCGGTTTTTAATCATCTGAAGCATTGGGGGTCAGACAATAAATCAATTTTTATCCGGGAAATTTTAAGAAAGCGTCCCCGCTTTATCCCCGGGGGCAGAAATGTAATGCGCGGGATCCCGGGTGTAAAGTTTAAACAGTTATTGGTGGATTTTTTTTTTTAAAACTGATCAATTTTTGCAAACCGCCATGGGAAATTAAAAGGCCGTTTAAAGTTAAGATCATTGCCCCAAAGGGTTGATATTTTAAAATACCTCTTTTTTGCTTTTTTGGGGCAACGTGATGCAGCCGGGCAAGAACGCACCACAAAAAAAACCTTTGCCCGTCTAAATTTTTTTAAAGTTCAGAACTGTTTTCCCTTTGAAACCCAAATGTTGGAGGAAGGGAAATTTGAAAATTTGCCTAAAATTGCTAAAACCCTTAGCCTTCTTAGTTTTATTCTAGGACTTCACCCTCGCCAACCAGACCCCTTCTTTTTACTGCTTCAAGGGTTTCATTAAACTGTGAAAAGAAGTTGATTTTGCCCCCCGGGTGTTAAGCCCTTATAAAAGAAAGAATACCCCTGCTGTTTAGTTGAGACCCAATTTTTAAGATTTTTTTCGTTTATTGTTTATAAATTCGTTTAAAACAACCCCCTTTAATTTTAAAACTGGGGGGTTTATTGTTGGGGTTTATTTGGGAAAAATTGAAAAAAAGCATTACAAACGTTTTCCCCTGCCCCGTTTGGGGAAATAAATAACTTCTAAAAGGGACCCCCTTTTAAAAGGGGTTTTTGGAAAAACGCTTTTCCTCGGAAATTGCTTCAAAAAATTTCATCTAAACCTTCAAAAATTTTCTTATCCATTTTGGGAACTTTTTCTAATTTCAAAATTTTTTTTTTAAAAATTAAAAAAAATATTTTAATAAATCAATATCAAGGGCCCCTTTTTGTGCTGGACCCCATAAACTAAATAAAAAACCCCTTTGGTTTGTTAATGTGAGCTTTAAGAACAAGTTTTAATGTTTGTTTAATTTTTTTAAAAAATTCCTTTTTTTATCGGCTGTCGGGGGGGGGTTTAGAAAAATTCCCCCTTTGGGCCTTTTTTTTTTGAAAAACAAACTTTTGTCTTTTGTGGGTCCTAAAAATCACCCCTTGGGCGACTAAATTTTTCATCCGGGGAAGGGTTCGCCCCCGGCAAGTGTTTTTATTTATTGTCATTTAAAGGGAAACTAAGTTTAGCTTTTAAATTAGTTGAACTAAAGCTGTGTGCTTTTGGAGTTTAGCTTTTATTTTTTTGCAAAACACCCCTTTGCACTAATAAACACACCCAAAGATTTAAAGACAAACCACCTAGGGGAAAGCTGCCGGTGCACCTACCCCTTTGTTCTAAAACCCAAACCACGGTTCCTGCGGATAGAGCACAGGGGTTCGATGCCCAGTATTAAAAAAATGAAAACAGAAATTTAAAGACAGCAAAACCTTTTTTTGGGTTTTTAACTGTTTTTAAAGGCCCTGCCTTTTTTTGGGTTTTTTTTGAAATTTGTGTTTTTTTGTTAATCTGAAATTTTTTTATGTCTACAGAAACCCCGAGTTCCCCTTTTTTGGGGGCATTTTTGGGATAAACCTAAAACGAAAAGCTTTTTTTTAAAAAATTTAAAAATAATTTAGTTTTGGATATTTTTTTAAATCTTTTTACCCTTGAATTTTCAGCGCGCTCATATATTAAAAAAAAATTGTAAAATTAAAGGGTGGTTTATTAAACTCCTTTTTTTTTAAACAATTTGAATTTTAAAATTTACGTTTTTTAACTTTTCTCCCCTCCCAAGCAACTGTTTTAACCTCTGTTGCCTTAGGTAAATCCTTAAACCTTTATTTCGTTGTTAAATTTTCCCTCAAGTTTTAAACACTTTTAAGGGGGTAAACTTTAGACAAAAGGTCTACTTTGGATTTCCCTAACCTCCCGCCTCCAAAAAAATTTTTCTTTTTTTTCCACCCAAAAAAGAAAAAGGTTTTAAGCCCCCCTTCCGTAATTTGGGTTGGGACAAACCCTCAATTGAAAAAGGGTATTTTAGTTATTTTGGGAATTAAAAAATTTTTCACTTTGTCTTTGAAGGGTTTCTTCATCTTCAAAACAGAAAATAAAATCCCTTTTTAAGGGATCTTGCTGGGGCACTAAAACAAAATTTTCCCAAAATTGGGTTCTGCCCTGTTTTTTAAGGATTTTTGGGTAGGGATGAATCACTCTTTCGAATATTTCCCCCAAATCCAAAACTGAAAATTGTTGCTCAATAACCTTGCTAAGTTGGGGTTTCTAAAAATCAAACTCTAACAGATGCCAAAATGCGGGGTATTTGGGGAATCAGTGTCCTGTAGAAAAAAAATGACACGTTTGTATTCAATTAAAAAGTTAGTTCTTATAAACAATCTGTTTTTTAATGCCCTTTGGGAAAGAAATGGCGAAATGCGCTTTTAAAAAAACTCAAAAACCAAGGGGATGGAAAAGCGATTTCCCAAACCCAAAAATTTTACAGTTTCAAATTTTTGGGCCGGTTTTAGCGTTTTTGGCCCCCTTTTCTATTCTGGGGTTTTAGGCTTCTTTAAAATTTTCGTTTCCCTTTTGAAACGCGGGTCACCCTTTTTCCCATTCCGGTTAGCCAAGATCACAATATGAAAAAAAAAAAGTCTCTTTGGTTAAAGAAAATTTTTTTCTTCCCCCTTTCAATTTTTTATAGAAATTTCTTAACGATTGCCCCCCAGATTCGGGGGTTAAAACGGTCCTTTTTTAACGTTTTGTTGCTGATTCGAGTTCATTTTGAAAGTAAAGGGTGCAGACCCCGGGCCCCAAAATCACTTCATCTGTTTCCCTAGGTCGGGGGAAAAAATTTAACAGTAAAAAATTTGATCGAATCAAAAAAGATGGGTTTTTTGGAAAAAATAATATTCTGTTTTTTTCCCTTCACGCCCCAGGGACTTTTAGTCTTCCCCTTTTTTGGGGCAAGAATCGAGCCATATGCTTTTGACAATTTTTTTTTTATTAAAAAAAAATAAAAAATTAATTATTTAAAAACATGGGGAAAGAAGATTATGATTTTTTGATCCCGGAAAAAACACATTTAGGAAATGACTCCTTTTACACATCCATTCCCCTCATTGCGACATGAATTAACAGAAAGTAAGGTCAGATCATTGTACCAAAGTTTTTGGGCCCAAAAACCTCCCGAAAATTTTTAGACCCTAATGATTTTTGGAAAAAAAAAAGATGAACAATTTTGGGTTTTTTTAAAAACGAGCAAGGACAACTTGGTTTAAATTACAACTAAACCAGACTCATCAAAATTTTTAAAAAAGGTACAATTAGACAAAGGGGTCAGTTGAGCGAAAAAAAATCCCCCTTGGCATTCAAAAACCAAAAAATTTGATGGGAAAAACGTTTTTTTTTTTCCCAAACCCCCAAAAAAACAAATAAAAAAACTCCCAACAGATAACCAAATTTCAAAACAAGGAACTTAAAAGGAAAAATTTTTAAACCCCCCCCGCAGACAAAAAAATAGAAACCATTTTTTTTGAAAAACATATTAAAAAAAAGCACGATCCCCCCCGCTACCCATGAGAGAAATAACGGGCCCCTTGGAAAATACTTTGAGAAGCATCAGAGGGGGAAATTTAAAAAAACAATTTAAAACAAAACGGGGGGAACTAATAGCATAAAAAAAAAAGAAAAAAAAAAACAGTTGAGGCGAAAAAAACCCCAACTTTGGACCTGGTGTTTAAAAAAAGGGAAAAACACAAAGATAAAAGATCTTGAAAAAAGAGAGATCAAGGGAAGACTAAAGTGCTGGGCTACTAAACCCAGAAAAATTACGAAAACCCAAATGGGCAGAAAAAAAGAGAAACAAACCAAAAATTTTTTTAAAACAAACAACGTTAGGGAGAAAGAATAAAACACTGTTTAGAGAGCAAGGCCCTCACATTAGCAAGTGTTATTTAAACCCCAGGATTTTTCAATAAGTACACTTTGGGGTTTTGGGTATTACAGGGGGTGGGGGGGGGGGCAGTGCCACCAGGCCCGCCAACTTTCCCCGTCCAAAAAATCAAGGGTAAAAAAACAAAATCGATCACCTTGCAAACTTACTAAAAAAAAATTTTCCAGTAAAGCAAAAGATTCTTTGGGCCAGTATAAGGAGGGAACGTTTTGCTGGCTTTTGTCTGCCGCAAAAAAAAGTAGTTGGGGTTTAAGGCTGAGCACTTTTGGCATTATTTTTTCTTAATAGTTGGGTTTCTCTTTAGTAAAATAAAACCAAGTAATCCTAGGGGAGTTTAAACCAATAACAAGGGGCCGTCTTTTTTATATTTATTGGGGGTCACGCGCGCTTCAATGGGCCTTTTGGGGTTTGGGGCCCTTTGGGGGTTTGGGGGGAAATTAATCCCTTTGGGGGGGGCCCTCTTGTTTTTTTTTTGTTTGTAATATTACTGGGTCAGAATTTAAAAGTCGTTTTGGGGCCCCCAAACCTTTTGGGGCCCTTTTCCTGAACAAGGATTTCCCTTGTTGGGGAGTTTAATTTTGGGTTTCCCAAAAATGGAGCCTGAGGGGCAAATAGCATGTATAAACCATGCCGAAAGCAAAGTCCTTTCTTTTGATCTTGCAAATTGAAAACATTTTGGTACCTTTTAATACTTTGAAGGCAAAAACAAATTTGGGAAATTAATGGCGTCCTCTAAATTTGCCCAAAAAACGTTTTTTGGGGGATCAAAACCATTTAAAAGGGTCAGTTTTTTGTTTTTAAACTTGCCCTTTCTTGCGAACCTTGCAAACACCAAACAAAAAAAAAAAAAAGGTCTTTTTTTCGGTTTTATTCCCCCCTCTAGTTTGGCCCTTAAAAATATCCAAAAAAAATTTTGTCCATGCGTTTTATGCTCCCTTTCCCCAATGGACCCAAGGGGAACAGTTGTGGGGCCGGGAAAAAAAAGATGGGGTAAGGAGGATTCCAATCATATTTAAACTTTCTGTGACGCCCCCCAAAAAAAAAGGTGCCTAAACCAGATTAAGAACCCAAAATTTTTTCTAAATTCCCGTCTTTTTGGGGGAAAACCAAAATTCCCTTCAGACCTTTCAAAAACCTTTTTAATCTATTTTGTTGCTGAATGGATTAAACTTTTTCCCTTTGGTAATGGGGCTTGCATTTTAGATAAAAAAACGTCTGAAGGGTAATAAAAAAGAAAACTATACACGACCTCAAAACCCAAAGGGGTCAGGATGAATTTAAAAGATCAGGGGAACCACACTCCACACCGGTTTGATGCACAAAACACAGCAAAGTTTTAACTTGGGGTTTTTAATAAAACCCGGGATCGGGTGACTGAACCACACTTTCGGGGTTAGCGGTTTTTTAATAAGGGGGGTTTAAAATTTTTCTGCCCCAAAGGAGTACTAACCTTTAAATTAAAGGCGCCCAAAAGAGTCACAGAAATATCAAGGGTGTCAGTTTTAAATTTTTAAGAATTTTAGTGCGGCCCAACAGAATATTTTGCCCTTTGTATATTTGAATCACTCATTTTTAAATTGTTTTAAAATTTTTGTAACAAAACAACTCAAGACAGTCCTTCGTTTTTTTTGAGTAAAGCTATTGAAATAATGCGGAAACCCCAAGGGTTGCACTCCAAGAAAAAATTTTTTTCAAAGTTTGTATTTGGGTTTAAAAATAAGTAATTTCCCAAAATGAAAAATACATTCGAAAAGTTACAATAGAGGAAACTTAAATTTGCCCTTAACCATAAACCCATGGTTTTTAAAGGGGTTTTTCTCGCTAAAAAAAGCAATGAGTATCTTCGACATTACTCTCAAAAAATTAAAAATGCAAATTTGAAAAAAAGGGGAGACATTCAAACCGAAAAAAGAAGAAAAGTAGAAAACTTTTTTGATGAAAAAGGGTAGCTAAAAAAAGTTAAAGGGTTTTCAACTAAAATCAAGCAGCCCTGAATTTTGAGTTTTCAAACCCAAAAAAAACTACTTTTTGGGGAAATAACCGCTCGATCTTGCATTACATTTTTATTTCTCAAATTTGGGTGGTAGGGTGAATTGGGTGGAACTCTTTCTTCAAAAACCTGTCGGTCAGTGTCCCCAAGCTTCCCCTTCCTTTTCCCTTTTTTTTCCCTCCTCGCTCTTTTTGGTAACGTTCAGTGGACTCGTCTTCTGCATTACCCCCATGTTTGTGGACAGGGGAAAAAAAGCCCATCCATTAACCAAAAATCCCCCTAGTCTATCCACCAGCGACACCGATCACCTGGTCAGGCCTTTCAAATTATTGTTTCTTTTCCCTTTTCTTTTCCCCCCCTGGGAAAAATGTTTATAACAAATAAGGGCGTATGCGCGGAACGTCACATGTCGCCATGTGAGGCTCATCAATGCACCCCCCACCCCGGGTGGAAAAAAAAAAACTTTGCCAAAAAATTTTTTTTTTTTTTAGATACCATAATATTAGTTAATATACAACTTCAGCCATCCAACAAAAATTTTTCATCATTAAGAGTTTCCTAATGCATAAAAACAAACCTTTAAACATTTTAAAAGATAAAAATCAATTCAAAACTTAGTTTGGGAAAAAAAGGAAAAAAGTTTTCCTTTTTTTTTTTAAAAACAAAAACAATTCTACTCCATCCCTAATCACAGTTACATAGACCGAAGAATTTTGATACTGATTTTTCCCAATGCCAATCATGTATTATAGCAAAATGAAAACATTTTTTTTTTCTAGGTGTTGTCACATAATCTTTGTCCCAACATACAAAATGGTTTCCTCATGACCATGATGGAAAAATTTTGGCAAGTGAAAAGTCTTTGTTAAACCCAAAAATATACATATAGAAACCCCACTCAAAAGTTAAACATTTTTTCTTTCTTCACAAGGGGCCAACTTTAAAAAAAAAGACTTGTAACACTTTCAAATAAAGTATTCTGCACCCATTCACAAAGTAGCATCCCACAACGGGCCCAAGCCAATAATATCCCTTTTTGGGGAAAGATCAGCCCAACTATTACAATTCAGATTTACAGTAGCGACTCGCTGCCAAAATATAATCAAGTCTTTCCACAATGAAAAAAAAAAAAAAAATAACAGCGAATAAAAAAAAAATTTTCCCCCAATGAAAAAAAAAACAGCGTTACAGCAGCACGAAGGATATGTCACTCACGCCGAGAAAAAAATTGCCATGCATTTGAGTTCCCCAGGTAATGGCTCAATGTCAAACTTAAAAACCCCTAAAGAAAAAGCCCATCTCAACAGCCTGGTATTTTTGGTCTTGGCGACTGAAAAAAACGTCAATGGCCTGTGGTCGGTTTGTACCGAAACTGTTTTCCCAGTCGGAATCTGGCAAATTGTCACAAGCCCAAACAATGGAAAAGACACTCCCTTCAATTGTTGATATTTGATTTTGTGTTTTAGAGAACTTTTTATTGCATATTGGACGGGGGGTTTGTAAAACAATCCATTTTTTTCCTGAAACAGTACCCCCCTGCCTTTGGGCTGGATCAGTTCTCAAAACAAAAATCCTCTGAAAGAGAGGGCAAAAGCAGCCGGGAAATGTTTTGGGGTGTCTTGAACACATTCCAGGGGTTTTGGGGCACTCATTGCCCAGACGATACTTTTGTTTTTTGTTCCTTTTGTTAAAGCCCTCAAAGGGGTGTCAAGGACGAAAAAGTGTGGTACATATCTTCTGTAATAGGAAAACAACCCAAATGAGTGATCTGATTTTTTCTTTGTATGGGTCCTTCAAGGCCAAGATCTTTTTACTTTTTTTTCCCTTGGTGTTTTTTTCCAAACAGAATGACTGACCCAAAAACTCAAGAGTCTTGAACCCAGACGAATTTTGGACGGTTAGCCGTCGACCAAAATTTCCGGAGTTTACAAAAAAAGCTCTAAGTTTTCAGAAGACATTCCATGATTTTGCAGCAAAGCAAAAATGTCTAAAAAAAAAACTCACGTTTACATTATGAAGTTTTGTGACGCATCATTCTGGAAAAAGAAGTGGGGCGTTTTGTAATCAAAGGGCATTTTGCCCATTGAAACAGTCCAAATGTTGAAAAAGCCTTGTTGCTTCACCCCATGGGGATTTGCCAATATCCTTTGTCAAATCTATTTTAAAAAAAATTTTTTCCTTTGCAGTTGCAAAAAATTTCCCTCAATGTCTGGGTAGGGTTTTGCATCAAACACAGTGATTTTGTTTAAATTCCCGTAATCGATGCAAAAACCCCCCCACCTTTAGGGTTTTTCCCCAATTTAAACCCGGGGAGCTGTATGGTGACGGAGGTTCAAAAAATTTCAACCCCGGGATGACTTGAAACTCTCTTTGGGCAACCCGTTTTTTCGCAAATGGGAGAGGGTTTTTGGTTTGACTCGGACTGGGGTTTCCTATCAAGTGAATGTATGGGGTTCAATTGCTGTCACTGTCCCTGGGGTTCGTCAGAAAATCCGAAAGTCCTTCAAAATACCTTCCCAAAATTTTTCCTTCTGAACCCAAAAAACAAATCTTTACACACTGACATCACGATAAGTTTTTCCCTTTACAGAAAGAGTGGGCAGGGTACAGTACTCTATCTGGTGAGTTAACAATTTCCCCCATTTGTTGTTTGACAGTCTTTGCTCTGTCTCTGTATGTAAATCAGGGACAAAATAGAATCAATGATTTGTAACAGCCACATTGTTTTGGACACTGGACACATCCATTCAATTGACTCTTTTTTGGGAAACATTTGTACGTTCAACATACTTTTTTAGTGTTTCAAAGGAAAACCTTTTCGCATTTGCCATTTTCACTTTGGGGAACCCCAATTGTTTGTTGTCTTGTCCAGGGACATGCCTGTGAGGATGTCGGGGTCCAGCATGTAGTCGGTTGTCCGTTGGTTTGTCAGAGAC
>JAMYXO010007853.1:0-11582 GCA_033310375.1 Conus canariensis
ATTTCCTACTGCGCCCGGCTTTAAACATTTAAAAAAAAAAAAAATTGATGTTCAAAGCTGGGCCAAATTTAGGCCCCGATTTCTAATCCCCTAAACAGTCGTAGATGCATAATTTTTGTTTTATTTAAGCTTTTAAGAAAGGAAAGGCCGATTTGGTTGATCCATAATTTTCGCTATTAATATTCTTCTCCCATTGTCTTAAATTAGAGATAATCGCTAAAAATTTGACTTTCTCCCATTATTTTAATATAGTTTAGCTTATCACCCTTTTTAAAAAAATCTTTGTTCTAGTGGGATTTCGGATTTACACTCTCGCCCCCTGCTCTTTTTTTGTCAGGACTATTCCATTTTGTTCTCCATTTCAACGCTTTCAAAAAAAGGAAAAAAGATCCTCCTTTCTTCCCAGACATTGCTATGAATAAATCTTGTCCAACGCTTTAAATATTAAATTTACTCATACCTTTTTCTTTAATTCAAATTTTGATACGAACATGCACCCTGTCTGTCTAAAACTACTGGAGGCATTTACACTCGAATTTGCATTCGCTTGCACCAGCACCGTGTCTAATGGGAGTCTTATAGAAAATACAAAAATACATTTCGTCCAAAAAATCTAAAAACACCGCGTCTTCCTCGGTATCCCAGACAAGAAACTGAAAAAATGATTTTTTAAAAATTTCATTCCTACTCGAACGTGACGTCTTTTGGTACCTTCTCATTTCAATAAACGCTTTTTTGTTTCAGTTTTACTGCAACACTAACGTAAAACCCTACATAATGGAAGACAGCAAACCTACCACACACATAAATGTACACAAAGGGGGTGCATAAATAGATCTCCCACAACCAAAAATGCAATCCACGCAAATTTCGTCAAACTCTGCTTGACCCAAAAACCAGAAGAAAGATCCAACCCCTTAACCTGTTAAGCAATGGGGCATCTTAATAAGCAAAATCAAGCCTGAATCCAAACCTGGGGAAAGCATGCTTTTCATTCTCGCAGGGAAAAAAATTGCCAATGAGCGTAAGACACCAATTTATATCCTCTAATTGAATGACAAAACAATAAATCCACCAAAGCACTTCAGCTTTAAAAGGGAAATTAAAAAAAGCTATAGAATACCCGTCGAATTAATTCACACGTGTGTGCGTGCAAGCCTTGAACGCGAAGTAGTGAAAGTAAGTAAGTAAGTATGTGTGTGTGGTGTGGGTTTGTTGTGTGGTGTGTTTGTGTGTTTTGTGCGTGTGCATGTGTGTGTGTGTGTGTTGTGTGTGTGTGTGTGTGTGTGTGTGTGGGGTTTTGTGTGTGTGCGTGCCAGTTCAGATATTTTACCTTCCAGGGTTCTTGCTGTCTTCTTTCAAGGGAAAAAACTTTTAAAACAAGCAAAATACTCATTGAATATACGAAAGGTAACAACGCTGCAACAAGCTTAAATTTTATAGTGCGCGGCGCGCGCGCCCCCATACACACACACACAACACACACACCACACACACACACACACCACACACCACACACATACACAAGACAATTAGCCCTATGTTACCCCCCGGCGAACATTATCTCTATACAAACACTCATTTTTAACGTTATCAATAGCTATATGATAAAAAATGGGCAAAATTTTACACTATTTTAGTATTATAACACAAGATAAGAGCCTTCATTAAAGACAAAGCTGATACAGGGAGAAAGAAACGTCAAAATAAAAATTTAAAGCAAACCAAAGACCGAAAATCACAAAGTGAAAGGGGGTAAGCTCAAGCTGGATTAAGGGGGGAAGGGGGTTTCTTCAAATGAAAAATTACTAAACCAAAGCACGACATCCGTCCCAGATGTACTGATCGAACTTAGTCCCGTCATCAACAACAGTCCCTGATCAAAACCTTTCAGAGGGCAAAACCAATAACAATAATGATATTCTCTTTCCCAAAACATTTTGTCTAGAAAATAACAACTATCGACTCGTGAAATAAACCGACTACTTTTACTTATAACCCCAAAATGCAAACCAAAACGTTCCAACAATAAATACTCCAAACAAATTTTAAAGCAGCACCTCACCTAACGTTGAAGGGGGTTAAAACCATACTGCCCCCACAAAAAAGAAGAAGAATACAAGGACACTCTCACCACACAAAGAGAAATAAGCCATTTTCAAAACCCGGGTACCCCGCTGCCATTTTCGTACCATCTGTCTAAGGATTCCCGTTTTATAAAACCGTTGAGAAAATGAGTGAGGAGCGGAGAAAAGGATTGTAGGGAAAAGGTGCGAGTGGGGTGGAGAAAGGGGGGTGGTGTGTGTGTGTGTGTGTGTGTTTGGTGGTGTGTGTGTGGTGTGTGACTCTGTGTGTGTGTTTTACTCTGTGTTGTGTGTGTTGTGGTTTTGGGTTGTGTGTGTTGGTGTGGTGTGACTCTGTGTTGTTGTGGTGTTGTGGTGTGTGGTGTGGTGTGTTGTACTTTTTTTGTTGTGTGGTGTGGTCCGTGTGTGGTCTCGTGGTGTGTGGTGTGTGTGTGTGTTGTGTGTGTTACTTTTAATTGTTTGTTTTGTGTGTGTGTGGGCTCGTGTGTGTGTTGGTGTGGTGTGTGTTGTGTGTGTTGTGTGTTGTGTGTTGCTCTCGGGGTGTGTGTGTGTGTGTGTGGTGTGTGTGTGTGGTGTGTGTGAGATGAGAAGAGGGGGGGCGTGTTACTGTGTGTTGGTGCGGTGTGTGTTGTGGTTTGGTGTGTGTGTTGTGGTGTGTGCGCCGCGCGCGCGTTAGTGGGTGTGGGGTGTGTGTGTGTGTGTGTGTGTTGTGTGTTGTTTTTGAAAGAGAAGGTGTGTGGGGTTGGTTTGTGGTGGTGGTGTGTGTGGGTTGGTTGTGTGTGGTAATCCCCCGGGTAGGGGGGAAATGAATGGCCAATTTACGTCCCTTTTTTCACCCCGGAACATGATGCTGAAAGGGGTGTAGGGAGAGGTTGCTTTATACAGTCAGCATAGCTTCAAGAAAGGGAACATTAAACAAAAAAACTTTGGGCTACGCACCCTCTCCTGCTTTTCCTAAAAACCGCGCCGCGCGCGCGCGCCACAAAACAGACACACACACCACACACTCCACACACACCGCCCCCACGCACACCACACACACCACACACGCACCCACGCACACCCACGCACCCACGCACACACACCACACCCAAATTTCACGAAGGCCAGCCCTTTCGCCGCCTTTTTCCAGCAGGGAAGTAATCGCAGTACGGATCAAGAGTTTACTTTCCATGTTTTTTTTAAATTTTAAGAAATGAAAAATCCAGTGTCCTTTAAACGTCACTAAACTTTTTAAAAACCCAGAAAACAGAAACTTCATATAACGTTAAACCTGAACTTCCCTTAACCTTTTTACTTCCGGGGGAAAATGTGTAATGCTGTTTTGGGTTTCCGGGTCCGGACTTTGACCCCCATTCCGCGTCACGGGTCCCAGTCAAAATGTAATTTGTTTTTCCATCCTATATTTTACTTTCCCACCAATTTTGTGAAAATTTGTGTAAACCGTTTAGGGGAAATTAGCCGACAAACGACAGACAGACAGACAACAAAGCAACCAAAGAACGAAGATGAAGACGATCCCTTCTCGGGGAGGGGCAAAAGAAGTGTAAAGCTTACAAACACCCGAGAAAAATGGTCTGGGCCTACGAAAATGAAATCGGAAACGGGGAGTACTTTTGAGATCATATAATTGATTACAGGCTTCGTGGTCACACGTCACGTCAGCGAATGAAACGTTTTTCCCCGAACGGGAGGGAAAAATTTCGGGCCCTGTCGTAAAAACGAGGAAGTTTTTTTTTGTTCCCTCGTATTGGCCTCGAGAAATTTCTGTACCCCGGGGGCCGTCAGACCAAAAAGCTTTCTCCCTAAACCAATCCAGGGGAAATGTTTTTTCCCTGCGTCATCTGAAAGAATTGTTCTGTTTTTTTGCAAGTCCCAGGGAACAATTTTTTCCTGGATTATTCCGAAACAAGGGGGTTTCCCTTTTTTGAGGCCTTCCAAACATGGGGGAAAAAATTTGTCTGCTTTTCAATTCAGAACTTTTTTGTCTGCTTCTTAATTAAACCCGGTGAGCCTTTTTTTCCGGGCCGTCAAAGAGTACAGACTGTTTTACGTTTTGTCAAACAGGGGGAAATTTTTTAGTCGTCTGGTCAACCCGGGAAATCGTTCATCTGCATTGTTTAAAAGCTTTTTTCTGTTTTGCCAGCCGTCACTCATGGTGAATTTTCCTGTCTTCCCGGTCAACAAGGAAGTTTTGCCTGTAGGTCAACCCAAAAAGTGATTATCCTGCTGTCAAAGCAGGGGAACTGCCTGTGTTCTCAACCCAGGAACCTTTTCTGTAAATCGTTTTAAATTTTCCCTACGTAAACCTGGCGAACATTTTGCCTGTCTTCAAAGTGGGAAAAATTTGGCGTATTTCTGAATTTTGAGCGCTTTCTCCGTGCTGTCAAACCGAGGAAGCGTTTTTTTTTTTGTCTTCTCGATCTGGGGAATCTTTGTATTATGAAACTGCTACTGTTTTTTTTTTTTTTTCGCTTTTGTTAACAATTTGGGGAAATTTTTATTCCGTACCCTTAAAACCGGAGAGCCATATTTCCTGTCTTGGGAAGCGAGAGGGGTTTTTGCATTTTTTTCAATCAGACATTTGTTTTGTGCGTAAACTGGATAACTGTTCTGCCACTTGTCAAACCAGGGAATTTTGGTCTGTATTTCAAACCGAGGGAATTGGGTCGTTTTGTCAAACCGGAGGAACGTTTTCTTCGGCCGTCGAAGCAGAGAACTGTTTCGTCCTCTCTAAAGCAGGGGATCTTTTTCCCTGTTTTTGGTGCGAACTAAAACATTTTTGCCCCTGTTTTGTCAAACCAGTGACTTTTTTTCCTCTGAAATGCCGAACAGGGTTTTCCTTTCCCAAGACCCTATGGAGATTTTGTTTGGTCCGTGCTCAGGGAACAGGCGGAATGTTCCTCTGTATTGTCCGAAAAAGGGGTTTTTTTGTCCTTTGGGGCCGACAGGCTACTCATCAATATGTACAAAACTGGGGTTTTCCTCGGCAATAACATGCCAACGTCATGAAATTTGCAAAAACACCTACACCACACCCGCAACCTCCGGCCGACGACCAGCCAAAAAACCCGTTTGACTGATGCCCACAACACACGCCGAGTATGGTGCACGCAGCACGTGAAGGACACATGAACATGGGCTAACGTGATTTTTTACAGACAGTCGCGGTTTTTCCCCTGGATCCCCCGATAGACGAAGGGGGTCGGAAAACCGCCCGGGGGAGCTTTTTTTGCAGAAGAAGCTGTCCTGGAAAGGAACCCTATGTGGGGATCCGTTATGATTTGGGGCGGCAAACACACGCTACAGAACGGTTCTCTACATGTGGTGGGGAAAATTGAAATGGTTTTTCGCTCCCAAAAACAGAGATTTGCAACCCCTGGTGCGCCACCCTTAAACATTTGGGACCCGGCATCTTTCAAGACACAATGCACGGCCCCACGAACCAAGCATAAACAGTTTTCCAAGCTGCGGTGTCAACAAATAGGGGCCCGCAAACAGCCCCCTGAACCCCATCGAACATTTTGGGGGATGAGCCGGGCCCCGGAGACGCAGCAGCGTCGTCCTCCTCCTGCAAACCGGGGTCGCTGTTTGGTCACTCCACGGGAGTGGGCTCTGCCCCCCAGGCCTTTTCGCCAACACTGGAAACTCCTTTTCGACAACGCTCCCTTTGAATGCCTTCCAAAAAAGGGGGACACACACTTTTATTACCATAATAACAAACACTCCCCTGTGATTTTTCAAATTTGGGGGGGGTTTTTTGTACTGCGCTCGATTCCATTTGTTGATTCCTCGGACTTTCTTTTGTCTTTACACACTTTTCACATATTCATAAATTCATGTTACACTTGGAATTGATCATTTCCCAATTTTCTTTTTATAAGTCATGAAATGTTGGTCCTTAACTTTTTTTAACATATAATACAAGGCGAGGCGGTACCACCCCCTTCCCCCCCCCCCCCCAACACACACCCTACGATTCCCCAAAGCACGTGCATACATCGCGCGCGCGCGCGCCCAAAGCACGCACGCACGCGCGCGCACACACCACACACACACAACACACACTCCCCCTCTCTCTCCATCTCTCCTTCCTCTCTCTCCTCTCTCCCAGACTTTCCTATAGAGCAGCTTTTTTTAATAAACAGAAATTCCATTCCAATATAATTTAGCCCCCTCGTGCGACACCTATTTTGGTATCTTTTTTAAACAAACCCACATCCTGTTCTGCCCCTAATCCCCGCCCCTCCGAAGGCGATTTGGAGGTACCGATTTGCAAATACATTTAAAAAATATTTGTGGGTGACATTAAATAGCAAAAATGGGGAAAACAAAAAAAATTCAAAAATAAGGACGCATGCTGACAGAAACATTGTTGGGCACTTTTGCGCGTACGCCAAACAGGGGCCCTCCATTAATGAACACATATTTACTTTGCCATTACTCAATGTCTCCATAATGATCCATAGACAAAAAATAAACTTTATTGCGCTGCGCGCTTATAAAAACAATATCAACATTGTCCATGCTAAGACCTATAAAACATGATTCTTTTCCAATCTTAAAAAAGGAAAAGTAACAAGTATTGAAGGTCGCTCTTGCTTCCGTGGGGAAACAATCAAAGCCCCTAACGCCAAACTAAGCTGGATCCGGCACCCATTCACCTAGCTCGGATGCGAAGAAGGGATTGAATCGCTGCCCAGAAAGAACTGATTAATAAAACCCTATTTTCTATACATTAATTACATATAGCATACACACATTTGCTCTCTAAGATGATCAGTTCTTACAATTCTTTTTCTTATGTTTTTTTTTCTGCTCTGGGGCGTTGTCGTGTTTAAATTTTATATATCGAATTTCCCCTATTTCTTCCACGATCAACTGCTTTTGGTAGAACGTCGATTAAAAGGAAAAAAAAACATGGAAGTAAATATTAATCCACAACATAAGTCACATAAAAAAACATTTCGTCAAACATTTGTAGAAAAGCAAAAACCCTCGCGAAGACCCACACCAGAGAAGAGAGCAAAAGTGTGCGCCTCAGAAAAAAAAAACCGCGCAATCGGGGTTTCTGATTCTCCTCTCTCTCCTCCCCTTCTTCCCCACACCCAATCCTATGTCCTTCTCCCCTCGCCCTCAAAATGGAGTGTCGAACCCCAAAAAAGAATTCCCCCAAAATGCCTTGATTTGGCCTTTGCATTGTCCGTATGTTGAACCTACACGTTTCTCCCCAATTTTGGGTATAAAACGAGGTCTTCCTTTACAAGGGGGGGAAAATACACACTTTTTTCGGCCCCGTATGGCACAAACTCGATCTCTGTGCCCAAATTCCAATCGCTTCCTCTCTCCCCCCCTCCAAACCCCAATTTAATGTACCCGAAACCCATCACACACACACCAAACACACACACACACACACACACCAAACACGCACACACACACAAATATTTGCAAAGCCGTAGCACGCACGCCGCACGCACCAAAGCGGCGCGCACACACACACACACCACACACACACCCCCACACATGGGGTTTTTTCCGAAGAGACAGCTTTTTAAAACAACACGTGCAAAGATGGTAGAAACACGTTTTCGCGCGCGTGTGTGTGTGTGGTGTGTGGTATGTGTGTGTTGGGGTGTGTGTGTTGTGTGGAATATGTGTGAGGATGAGAGGGGGAGAGTGGGGGAGGAGTGAGTTGTTGGCGGGGGCGTGGGGCGTGCGTGTGTGTGCGTGCGTGCGGCGTGGGGTGCGTGTGTTGTGTGAAGGGGTAGCGACCCCCAAAGGGGTTTTTGCTAATCCCCCCAAAACTATTTCACGCAATTTAAAGAATACTGCTTAAAAGACCTTGCGAAAAACGGCTTCAGCAAATCCTTAATTTCATGAACAACCCTTTCTTTTGCACTCTGGGTTTCTGAGACAGGAGGTGTGTATGGTAGGTGTGAGTGACAGAAGAGAGAGAAGAGAGAGAGAGAGAGAGAGAGAGAGAGAAGAGAGAGTGTGGGTGGGTGTGTTGTTTCTCCTTTTCTTTTTTGTTTCTTTGTTTTCTTTTTAAAAGCTTGGGAAAACCAAAAAATTCCCCGAAGTAATACGTTTTCATCGAAAAACGAGAGGTTCGAACTACAGAAAATGGTGCACGTGCACCGTGGCACACACAAACACACACACACACACACAACACACACACACGCACGCACGCACGCCCCCACCCAACCAAAAACACACCCACACACACACACCACACACACACACACACAAATCACCAACATCATCACCATCCCGGGTATTATCAAATGGCACTGCCCACACTGTAATTCTTTCATAAAACCATAGCCCCCCACAATCAGAATGCACAGTGCGTACCACCCACTCACACACGCACACAAGCAAGAAGCAAGCAAGCGCCCCACACACACCACCCCCCCACACACGCACCAGAAACCCGCCGGGACATACACACATACACACAAAAACACACCCCACCACATGCCGCGCTCACACGCACCACCATACACACACACCACACACTCAATGCGCGCGAACACAGACACACACACACACAACACACACAATACTGCGCGGTGCGCGCGCGGGACACCCCCACACACACACACAACACACGAGACTGCGGTAAGCATCAACACATGCTTTTACGATTTTTCTGCTCGCACTCGCCACACACACACCACACACAAAAAACACACTGCCCCCCGCGCGCCCCCGCGCGCACAACCACACACACACACACCACACACACACACCCCTAACACACACACACACTCCACAAAAACACACACCCAAAACTCACACACACACACACACACACACACACACACGAAACCAGCGCAAGCATAGCGCACATGTTTACCATTTTGCCGCCGCGCTCAGACACACACCACACACACACACACCCAAAAACACACAACACACACACACCACGCCCTTTTCAGCACCCCCTCTTTAACGGGGAATTTAACCGGACCTTCCGTTCACAAAAGCGTCCTTTTCACATTCCACGAAAAAAATGCACCCAGAATTGATTTTGGTAACTCGAACATTTTGAAAACTTCTGACATATGATTGTGTGTGTGGGCGTGTGTGTCGTGCGTGCGTGCTGTGGGTTGGTGTGTGGTGGGGGTGGGGTGTGTGTGTGTGTGGGTGCGCGCGTGTGTGCGTGTGTGCGCGCGCGCGCGCGCGTGTGGGTGTGTGTGTGTGTGTGGTGTGGGGGACAGAGAAAGAAGAGAGAGAGAGAGAGAGAGAGAGAGAGAGAGAGAGAGAGAGAGAGTACGTGTGTGAAAAATACTTTATTTTTTCCCGTCTGTTCACATCTGTGAAAATGAGGGAGAGAGAGAGAAGAGAGAGAGAGAGAGAGAGAGAAGAGAGAGAGAGAGAGAGAGAAATGTCGTGACAGCAAGTTTATGTATAACTGGTTATGTAAGTGCAATAAGTCCCCCTTTACATCCCACAAAAATACCACAAAAAAACTTCACAAATGTTTTACGGACTACAAATTAAAGAAAAAAAAAAAATTTGAAGGAAAAATTTAAATCTGAAAAACATCACATAAAAACTGCCGAAAAGGGTGGTAAATTTGCTTGAAGGGGAAACCAGTCAAAAACAAAGACTTGCTTTATTCTTCTTTTCCCCCACAAAACATTTGTTTTCGCTTACATATTATTTTTTATGGCATAAATTTTTTAATTTTTATGAAATATTGAAATGAAATTCTGAAATGATACAAGTTTCCACTGAAATGGGGAAGCTGTTTAATGTTCAAAATTTAAATTTAAAAATGATATTTTTTATCACCACACCAAGCAACTTTTTTTTATAGTTTTTTTCCCTGAATCGGCACCACATTTCGGCGCGCGCGCGTGCGCGCGCGGCGCCGTGTTGGTGTTATGTGGTGATGTTGTTATTGTTTTTTCCCTTTATTTAACGTCCTTCCACTAAAATTAACAACAATTAGTGGGTGTGTGTGTGTGTGTGTGTGTTGTGTTGTGTATGTTTTTAAATGGTGTGTGTGGTGTGTGGTGGTGTGTTGTGTGGTGGTGTGGGGTTGTTGGTGTTTTCTCATCTAGCGTGCGTGCGTGCGGCGGACGTGTGTGTGTTTGGGTGTGTTGTTGCGCGCGCCCGCGCGCGCGCGCGCGCTTTGTTGTGTGTGTGTGTGTGCGTGTGTGTCTTGACCTCAAAAACGGGTTATCGAACGAGAAACTATAAAAAAAATGCAAAACTATAATTAGGTGAGATCATCAAAGATAGATACCACTGGACTCTGCAATAAACATTTCAAACAAAAAAAAGAAAAAATAATCGTTTAACATTTCGGGGGGGACATTTTGGGGATCCCAAGCTGAAATACAACACCCTTTTGCAGTATGTTCCTTTCTCGGGGACAATGCATTAGAAAATGACTTACCTTTTTGCAGTATAGTTCCTTTGCTCGGGGACAATCCCATTAGAAAATACTTACCTTTTTTGCAGTATATTTCCCTTTGCTCTGGGACAATGCTTTAGAAAATGACTTACCTTTTTTGCGTATAGTTCCTTTGCTGGGGACAATGCATTAGTAAATGATTACGCTCTGCAGATATTTTTCCTATTTTTTCTGGGACAATGCATTAGTAAATGATTTACCCCCAAATTTTCTTCTCCACACTGCACTTTACTTTTTTTCAAATTTCGTTTTTAAGAGAATGTAAGCGCTTCTACACATTAAATTTCTGACCCCTCCGGGCAGAGAAGCCAGGAGCAGCCAAAAGATTTTTGATTACTCCAGCTCTAAATTTGAACACAATTGTGAAAAACTAAATATTGAATAGCAAAAAAGTTTCCGAAATTTCCCCTCTACTTTGCAAATATAGTATAGCATTCTGTTATCTAATGGAATGTTGTCGTACTGAACCTTCTTGCAGCCCGATCGACTTTCCATGTGCAGACCCCGCAATGAGAGGGCCCCCAAAAGGAAAGTCCTGAATCCCTTGTTCGATAAAAAGATTTTTTAAAAAACGTGATTTATTTTCTGTTATAACCAAAGCGGGCCACTGAACCGGAGCCCAAATTGCACCTTTGCGATTTTTGAATACAGCGTACTAGAATCTGACAGGTTTTTTATAGGAAAAATAACGAATAATTTAAAACACTAATATTGCAATCATTCGCAGCGAAAATTAAAATTTTTTTTTTTTTTCCAAGGGTACAGTTTTTCTACTTTCAAACCAGTCCATGAGAGCAGCCCTTTTTATTTTCACCAATACTGAACCATTCCGTAAAAAAAATTTAAAATTTTTTTTGTATTTATTGGGGCCAAAAAGGGCACATACAAAAACTTTTTCAGTACATGCGGGAATCATTCTTTATAAATCTGACATTCGTACAAGCTTTCTTCCGTTTTTTCCCATCTTGGAACTGGGGAAAAGGACGGCCTGATAGCGGTTTTCATTTTTGTTTTTTTTGGGATCTTTAAAAGACAGAAGCAAAAAATGGATTGAATTAGTGACA
>JAMYXO010007854.1:0-11582 GCA_033310375.1 Conus canariensis
GTTTTTAAAAAAACCCCTTTTTGGGCCCCAGGGAAACCCCCGTATTTGTAAAGGGAAAATTAAAAACCGTTTTGAAGTTCAATTTTGTTCCTCCCCTTGAACCCGATCCAACTTAAACCCCCCCCTCCCGCCGATTCCCGCCCCAAAAGGGGTTTCAGGGCCCCTTTTTGGTTTTTTTTCCACCCCTGGGAAATGGGGAGCTGTTTTTATGAGGCTGTTTGCAGACGTTCCCACAAACCCCCCTAGCTCCCCCAATTTTTCCCCGCAGTGAGGGAACTTTGGGCCCTATTTGCCCTTCTTTTCTCCCCGGCTGTTTGCCCGATCAGCATACTTTTTGGTTTTGTGTTTTTAAACTGCCCCCATTCGTTTCATATACCCAAAAGGAAAATTTCAAAACCCCTTTAAACTCTATACAATAAGGGAAAATTAAAACCGGAAAAATCTTTTTTAAAAGGCATACTTAATAACCGCAGGGGTTTTCACAACCCCTAAAACTTTTAAAATCTTCATTCGACAAAACCTTTAGCTTGGGTTCTTTTTAAACTGTTAAAATTTTATAAACATTTTTCCGGCATTTGAAAAAATCAAAAATCCCTTCCAAAAGCTATCCAGTTTTTACAAATCCTTTTAAATCTTTCCCCCCAGCAGCACCACAAAAAAATTTCTGTAAACCTTTGGGGCAACCCTGCCCCCGTTTTTTGCCCTGTTCTTTGTAATTGTAAAAACCCGCCCCAAAAACTTTCCCCTTTTGCACAGTTTTGTTGAACCCATTTTTTTAAAACCCCAAAGTTCGGTTTAAATCCGTTTCCCGTGTCATGACTGTCCCGTGAAAAAATTGATGGAATTAAACAATTTGGCCCCCCCGCCTCTTCCGATAAAAATTTTCACCCTTTCCCTTAAAACCCGTTGATAATCTAAAAATTTTTCGTTTTCGTGGGTGAAAAAATGTAAAATTTTTTTCCTTCATGTTGGGTAAAAATACCCCTAAACCCCACTGTCTGGGTTTAAAGGTCAAATTCCCATAAAAGTTCTCTCCCACCAAATTTTTATTTTGGACATTTCATTTTAAAAAAAATTGTCCCCCAAAAACTAACATTTTCCCTATATGCTGAAAAACCCCGGGGATTCCCATGCCCCCCACAATTTTTCCCCCATATGTGGAAATTTCTTTTTAAATTTTTCCTTTCCATGTGAAATTTTTTTTTGCCAGTTTGATAAAATGTTTTATTTTTCTTTTTTTTTAATTTTTTTTTTGGTTTTAAAATGTTGTTTTTTTTTTTTCCCCCTTCTATTTTCCCGGAAAAAAAAACCCCCTTTTTTTTTTTTTTCGCTGAAAATTAATTAATTTCCATAACCCTTTGAAAGACCACCATTTCCCCCACCATGCCCGGATTTAAATTTTTTTTTTCCCCCGTCAAGCCTGGTTTTAACTATTCCTTTTCCCCGCCGTGTTTATAATGATCGCCCTCCTAACTATGGTGATAACAAACATTTTCCCCCACCATGCTTTAACTAAAAGTTTCCCCCAGCCCTGTCTTTTTTTAGTATTTTTTCCCCACATTTTTTTAATAATAACTTTTTCCCCAGCATGTCTATAATCGGCATTTTTTGCTTGGGTTGTAATTAAAAAAATTTCCCCCTTCAAAAACCTTTAACTACCTTTTTTTTCCCCCCTTGGGATTTCTTAAAAATAACATTTCCCCGCTTGGGGTTTTAACAAAAATTTCCCTAGCTTGCCTTAATAAACAAAATTTAGGACCCCTTTTTAAAAATTAAAATTTCCCTACGATCTGATAACTGTGATTCTGTAAGGTGCTGAAAAAATTTCGGTCTCCCAAAAGGTTTCTGATAAATTTTCATTTCTTTTTGTCATGTTTTTATCATTGTTTTCACCCCACCCGGGAATGATTTAAAATTTCTAAAAGTAATTTTGAGATATTTAAAAATTCCCTTAAAAAGTGGCCCATGAAAAAAAAATCATTTTCCCCTTTTTTTGCTTTTGTTTTAAAACCCTTTAATTTAAAATTGGGCCCCTTCCCTTTTTGTGCGGAAAAATTACTTTGGGCTCAATTTTGCTGATAAAACATAAATTTCTTCTATCGTCTAGTAAATTTCTGTATTCCCTAACCCTGCCGGGTTAATTATGAAGTAATGTTTCGATGATACCTTTTTTTTTCCTTCCCAAAGCGATTTTAATATTTTTTAACCGTGCTAGTTTAAAGACTGATTTCCCTTCCCTACTGGGGTGATAATTTTTACCGTTCTTAAAAATGTTATTTTTGGTCTGATGGGTAAAATTTTATTTAAAATTTTCCCCTGGGGAATTTCTATCTCAATTTTTCCCCTTGCGGATAAAATTTTTAGTTTTCCCCCTTTTTATGGGCAAACCCCGGGGATTTAACAAAACCCGTGCGGGTAATTTCTGTTTTTCCCCAAAAAAATGCTTAAAATTTCCGGCCCAAAGCCATTCTGATAATATTTCCCCCCCCCTTACCTGAAGGGGCGGAAAAAAAAAGTTACTTTAAAGTGGCCCTTTTTCTGTTAAATGCCAACCCCTTTTTTACCGCTTCGCCTGACTTTTATTTTTATTTTTTTCCCAAACCGGGGTTTTTTCCTACCGTTTAAAATTTACGTCCAAAACCCAATCCCAATTTGAGTTGGAAAGGGTTTAAAATGTTTTTTCCCATGAATTCCCCATTCAAGACAATCTGAAAGGGAAAAAAATGAAGGGGTTTACATGTATTTTCTCGAAGACTTTCTCTTCAAGAACCCCATTATTGGAAAACCCCGGAGGGTGAACCTGTATCTTTTTCAACCCAAAATTTCTCCTTTTTAAAACCATCCGGGGGGAACCCTCGGAGGCTGAACATTTATCTAATTCCAAAGACCCCTCCCTTCCCAAAGGGCCCATTTTTGGGGAAACTCGGAGGCCCGAACATGTTTTCACTCAACGACTGGTCTGTCAAGGGCCAAACCTATTAAAAACCCAAACGGGGGGGAACATGTATTCCCGAAGAATTTTCTTTCCCCCTTCCAAAAACCCTTTAATTTTGGAAAACCCCTTGGAGGTGAACATGGGTTCTTTCAACGGCCCCTTTTTCTTTTCAAAACACCAAAACCAAAATTTTGGGGCCCTTTGGGGGGGTGGAAAATATTTATTGCCCTTTACCAACATGTCCAAACAAAAAAAATAAAAAGGGTACACCCGGGAAAGGGGGACTTTTTTGCCATGGTTTCCCCGTTTAAAAAAACCCAACCCCATTTAAAGGGAATCAGGGAAGGGGGACTTAGTAAACCTGCCCTTTTGGGCCTCTTTTTCCCCAAAACCATTAAAAAGGGGTTCCCGGGGGAAGGTTTTTAAACCCGTTTTTTTTTCTGTTTTTAAAAACCCGGGTGTTTCCCAGACCCTTCCAAAAGGGGGGCACTAGGGAAAGGACATGGTATTTCCCCTGTGGACCCCCCTGTGTTTAAAACCATCCAAAAAGGACACCGGGGGATGGGACATGTAAAATTTTTAACCCGTGGAAAAATCCATGTGTAAACCTCCCAAAAGGGGACGCCCCCAAAAGGGTGGGAACCCCTTTTTTTTTATTTCCCCCGGGGACTCCCGTGGAAGGGCCTTCCCAAAGGACCCCACTAGAGGTTTTGGGCAAAGTATTTCCCCGTTGGGTTTCCCCGGGTTTAAAACCCTCCCCAAAAAGGAACACACTTTAAAGGGTGGACCTTTTATTTCGCTGTGATTTTTTTCCCCGTGTAAGATCAATCCAACAGGGAAAAACCCAAAACCATCCAAAAGGGGTTTCACTAGGGGATGGACATGGATTTCACTTTCCTGTGGGCTCCCCCGTGAAAAAACCTTTCCCAAAGGGATAAAATAGGGGATGGACATGGATTTCACTGTGGGCTCCCCCTTTTAAAGAAACCCTCCCAAAAAGGGTTTCATAGGGGGGATGGAAAATGTTTTTTTCCCTGGACTTTTCCCCGTGAAAACCCTCCAAAGGGGTGCAGGTTGGAAAGGGTTTTGATTGGCATCTCCAAAAAAAATTCCGGCCAAAAAACCCAAACCCCACGGGAAAAAGGGCCAGAGGGGTAAAATATATTCCCTTTTCATGAAATACCCTGGGCAAAACCCATCTTTACAGGGGAAAGTTAAGGGCAGACCGAAAACTTTGGGTTTGATCCCCCCTCAAAATCATCCCGCGGGGTTTTTCCAAAAGGGGGAAAAAATTTCCCCGAAAGGAAAAACCCGGGGAAAGGGGGGCGGACGGGGTTCAAAATCAGTGCCTCAAAGTCCCCCGTCCCGAGGGGGCAAAGAAAAGAATCCGGGAAACCCCGTATTGAGAAAGAAATGGCCCCATGATGGGGGCAGCCCCTGAAACAAACCCTGATCGTTTTTAAAAGTGATGATTTTATTAAACATTTATGGTTTAAAAACCAAAGGGTTGTGGGTGATGATGATGTTTTTAATGATGATGATTTATGGAAAATTTTTTGAAAATGGAAAGTTAAAGAAAAAGAAGAAGGTTTTTTTGGGGGTGGGAAAAGGGGAACCCGCCTGCTTGGATGGTGGGTTTATGTTTATGGACGACGGAAAGATGCTTTGCTGACAACTTTTAAAAATTTCCCTCCCCTCCCCTGATAATTGGGCATTTCTTTTAAATTTACCTTTCCCCCCCGGGGGACACCCGCAAATCCGGGACAGGTGGCCCCCAAAACGTTAAAGGGCCCAAAAGCCCAAAAGTGGCGGCAAGCAGCAAACCCCTTTCCAAACATTACCCCCTCTGTCCCCCTCCTCGGACTCTGCTGACCCCTATCAGAGCCCTCGGTGGGGGCCCGGCAAACGGAACGACCCCGGAAACCCCCCTTTTGCGATTCCCCCCCTCAGGGGGGGTGGGGGAAAAGAGGAGGTTTGGGTTTGGTTTAGGTCGGTTGGGGGGGCTGGTGACAAGGGAAGGGTGGGGGTGGGAGGGGACCGGGGAAAAAAAGTTTAAAGGCAAAGTATTCCCTTGGTGACCAAACCGACAAGGAAAATAATTGGGATTCTTTACCCCCAAAGTTTTTTTGTTTTTGAACTGGGGTGTCTCTCGCTTTTTGACACCTTTGACATGTGTGGGCCCAACAGGTTAACCTTGGCGGGAGGGCAATAAATTTTCTTGCCCAGTTTGGGGGATTTAAAAAGTGCTAAAAAATTTTTAAGGGCGAAAACTCTCTTTCGTGGAAAAAAAACCGTTCAGACAGGAAAAAAGGGGGACCCCTCGGGCTGGTCCGCCCCAAAACCCAACCCCCTTCCCGGGGGCCCCCTTTTTTTTTTTTGGGTTTTTTTTTCTTACCAAAGGCCCGGGAAATTTTGGGCCCCGCTTTTTTCCCGTTTTTTGTGAAAAAAGTTATAATAAATTTTGGGGAAAAATTTTTATTTATTTAAGTAAATGAAGGGGCAGAACGCTTTCCCAAAAGGCATAGAATAAACGATAAAGGACTGAAAAAAAAAGGGGCGAAGAGAGGGAATTGGGGGGTTTCCCCATCCCAGTTTTTTTTGACCAAGGGCCCAAATTGGGGCCCCACAACTTTCCTGTTGATTTTTTGCCCGTGAAAAAATTGGGGTCCGAGGCGAAGGGGAAAAGCGAGCGCAAAACCCAACTCTTTCTTCTTTCTTTTTTCTTTCTCTTGAGCCAAAACTCTTTTTGTGTGACAAGGGCAAAAAGAGCAGGTACGACCCCCCCCCCGGAGTATCGGTTGGGGGTGAAAAAAAAAGGTACGGTGCCCCTTGGAAACCTTCCTTAACTCCCCTCATGGACATAAGGCAGGGAGGGGAAAATAACACGTTTCCTTAAAGATTCCCGTCCCCCCCCATTTCCGCGTTCGGTGGTCACAGAAAAAGTGAAATTACCCAGAAAGCTCAGGGTATTTTTGGGAAAAGGGGATGAGTTTACTGGCCACTGCAATCAAACCTTGGGGATCTCGAAAACCCGCCACACCGGGGTCGTCCCCTGGTCTGCCAGGTCACCTTTATGGGTTCTTGTTATTTAGATGATGATGCATTTTGAATTTTTTTTCGACGTTGTTTGGGTTGATATGATGAAGTGTCTAATTTTGGAAAATTTTGGGTTTTACTATGTAACTTGATTTGTAATATCAAGTGGTTAGTTATGCTAGTTATACCCAAAAAATGTTCAAATGTGATTGATTTGGGATATTATAAGACTTTTGCCCCATAAAAATTTTATTGAAAATTTGAGATAAATGTAATAAAACAAAAATATTTTGTGATTTTGAAAGGTGACAGCAAAAAAGCGTTAAAGGGCAGCACCAAAATAATGCTTTTTTCATTGACTTTTCCTTTAAAAGGTCCCCCAAAAATTCGACAGATTTTGTTTGGGATTGTAATTGGCGCTGGTCCGGGGGGATTATCGTGAAAAAGGGGAAAGAAAACGGGGGAAAATTTAAACTATTGACGGTTGCCCACGCAAATCAGGTGCAAAAACCCAGGGACGTAGTTGGTGAGAAGAAAAATTAAAACGGGAAAAAAATTTGAATTGATGAGCCAATGCGAAAATTTGGATAAAGAACAAAAAAATAGGGTTTTCCCTTTGAAAACCCCAAAAATTTGACCCCAAAAAAAACTAAAATTAAAAGGGACAGCCCAAGATGGGAAAAAATTGGACTTGTGATTTTTCAAAAAGATTGCTTTTGAAACTTGCACAAAAATTTAATTAAAAAAGGAGTTTTTTAAACCCCCCCCCCCCTCTTTTTCTCCCGTTGTTTTGTGTTTTTGTGTTTTGTGTGTGTTTTTGGGGGTGGGGGGGTGTGTGTTGGGGGGTGTGGTGTTTGGTGGGGTTGGGTTGTGGAGGGCGGGGTTTTTCCAAGGGTTTTTGGGAAAGCGTGGGGGAGGGGGTGTTTGTGTTTGTGTGTTTTGTGTGGTGTGTGTGTGTGTGTGGGGTGTGTGTGTGGGGGGTTTTGTGTTGGGGAACCCGGGGGGGGAAGGGGGAAAAATTTGAAAGATAAAGGATGAGTAAAAAAAAATTTCACTTAATAAATTTTTTTGCTTTTTTTGAGTTTTTAGGGGGGGGAGGGGGAAAAAAAAGAGGGACAGAAGGAAGCAGGAGAGGAGGGAAATGAAAAAAGAGGGGTAAAGTAAAGGTTAGATTTAAAACGATATAATCATTTTCTCGAAATTTTTTTCAAAAATAATAAAACGACAACCCAAAATCAACCCCCAACCCCCAAACCAAACACTCAACTCACTTTTCCCCTCCTTTTTTCCTTTTTTTCCTTTTCCTCCAGGCCCAAAAAAACGAAACAAAACCCCCCGGGCTAACAGCGGCGTCACAAACCCCCGGGGAAACACCGGGGGGGTCTGTTTGGGGGGTTTCCCCCCCCCCGGGGGAGGGGGGGGGGGGGGCCCTGGGGCCGGGGGGGGGGCCAATGGGCGGGGGCGAGGCCGGAGGGGGAAGGGGGGGGGCAAAAGGCCCGGGGAGGGGGGGAAAAAAGGGGGGTAAAAAACCACGGGACCCTGGGAGGGCGAAAAAGGAGTGGGCGCCCTGGGGGGGAAAAAACGGGGGGGAAGTGGGGAAGTGGGGGGGGGGGGTGGGGAGGGAACCGGGAAAAAAAAAAGGGGGGGAACCGGGGATGGGTTTCCGGTTTTTGGGGGTGGTTGGTGAATTTTTGGGTTTTTATCTAATTACTGTTTAAAGGGGGTAGGGCTTTTTTTTTTTTTTTTTTGAACTGCAAGGGGGGGCCGGTAGACAAAATTCCAAAACTGTTTCCCCAGCGAAAAGCACTTTCCATAGCAATATTTCTTAATTCTTTTTTGAGTATTAAGCAAGAAAAAAAATAGGGAAAACCCCGTGCACAAGTCGGGATTTAATTGATTCAAAAATATGCACAATTTTCCCAAAGGTCGTCTCACACTTGTCCAAAGTATTGGGCCCAAAATGTTTTTTTTTTTCAGCAAGGGTTTCTTAAACGGGAAAATTGTTTTGGGCCTTTCTGATTGGACAGTGGTTTTTTACCCAAGCCCAAAAACACTTGGGAAAACACACCAAAAAGGAAAAAGGAAATTTTCGAGAAACCAAAATGAAGAAACAAAAAAAATTTCAAAAAAAACTACGCATTTCCCCCCCTTTTTGGGGGTTCGTCCCGATAAGACCAAAAAAGGGGATTCAAAACAAAAAGGGAAAAAAAGGACGAACAAAATCACTTATTCTTTCAAAACCCTTGGGGGTAAAAACCGGGTTGGCCCCCCCGGGTTTAAAAGGGCTTTCACCCAAAGGGCCCCAGTTTTGGGACTAGGTTTGAAAGAGATTAGTGATCGTTTTTTGTGCTTTATAATAATTTTAAAACAAGACCCTACGCATACAAGCGCCCCCAAAACACACAACACAACACACACCACACACACACACACAAAACACACCCCCACACACACAATGAAAATACACACGTACATCCACCCCCGCACCCCACACACACCCCCACACACACACCACACAACACACACCAACACACCACCACACACACACACACACCCCCCATGTACACAAAACCGTACAACCCAAAAACCCCACCACCCCACACCCCCCCCAAAAACCACACACACACACACACACACACACACACACGCCCCATAACAGTAGTAAAGCGCAGATTGTCAGCTAGGTACCCAGGGCCTGCCCACGCTTTGGGTTAGTGCATAGATCAGCATACAAGTTTTTGCCTGAGACCTTCTGAAATATAACAACAGCCTAAACACTACGCACTGTGATCACGCAGTGTGTTTTCCCAAAATGTGAACGGTAGATAGGGGGGGTGAAAGGCCTAGAAAAAATTAAAAAAGCATGGTTTTGGATGGGATTCTGATTTGGTTTGGAGTTTTGTTGTTGATGGTGGCGGTTTTTTGAAATGCTTTTGTAGGTGGTGGTGGTGAGGGTTTTGGCGATGATAATGATTTCCCCTTAAAAAATTGTGAAAATTTTTTCAGATACGTGTGATTTATAGAGGGTTGGTTATGGGTGCGTTGTGGGGCGTTGTTCTGGTCATGCTTGTGGGGAAAGTAGTGTGGGGATGGTAAAGTTGGTAAGGGTTGAGGGAAAAGTTGGGGTTACCTTTAAACGACAAAGCAGTGAAGAGCATGGGTTTCGGTCTTTTTTTCCGCATCGGTTTCGTCCTGTATGTTTTTGGAAAAACCTCAAGAAAGACGCTTTAAAAAAGATTTTTTTCCCCTTTTTCTCTTCTGCAGTCTTAAACCCCCGGGGCGCCCCCCGCAACACACACCGACACACACACACCACAACACACACACCCCACACACACACACACACACACACACCCAAGAACACCACGGGCCCACACACAAGAGGAGAGAGGGGAGGAGAGGGGAGAGAGAGAGAGAGAGAGAGAGAGATTTTGGAAAAATTTGAAAAAAAGAACTCGGTTGGTGAAGTTCTTCGGGTCTTTTTCTTGTTTTTTTACCACTTACGTCTTTTTTTCTTTTTTTCTTTTTTTTTCAAAACCCCCTTCCCCTCGACCCCCTTCGTTTTCTTTTTCCCCTTTTTTTCTTTTCCCCCTTTTTCCTTTTTCTTGTCCATCCCCTCTCCCTAAATTTAAACCCCCCTTTTTTTTTCTCCCTTTTTTTTTTTTCAATTCTTCCCTTTCCCAAACCTCTTTTCCTTTTCCTTCTTCTTTTCTTTTTCTTTTTCTTCTTTTCTTCTTCTTCTTTCCCCCTCCCCCTCCCCCCTCCTCCCCCCCTTTTCTTCTTTTCTTCTTTTCTTCTTCTTTTCTTCTTCTTCTTCTTCTTCTTTTCTCCCCTGTGGTTTTTCCCTCGTTCTTATGTTTTTGTTATTGTTCTTGTTGTTTCTTTATTCTTCTTTGCGAGCCATTTAATTGGCATCGTCCCCCCCGTGCTCATTCGGGTTACCGCCCACAACGACCCCACACCCGTCCCCTGCTTGTCCTGCCAGCCCTGGCTTCAAAAAAGCACACTGAAGTTAACTTTAAGTCGGCATAGGAAACCCACTGGAGGAGACATGCGCGCTGCTGATCACTTCGGTGGTTATCTGTGGTGCCTGTTCTGATCCTACACACCTGCAAGGCCAGGGGCCCCCCCCTTTTCCCTATTTCACTTCAAAATAAGATTGGGGCCGAGCCAGGTGATTGAGCTTTTTTCCCTCGGGAAAGGGCACCACGTCCATCCCGTCACTTCCCCATCAAAATCCCGGTAACGGCGACCCTCGACACAATTCACCAAGGCGGGAGTAAAGAGGAAATCGAAATGAGGTAGGGCATGAAGGAAGGAGCCAGAAACCGAGCCCTTCTTTGTTGTAGCAGCCGAGAGGATGAGGTTGGGGAAGATGTGCCGTGAGTTCCACTCTGGTCGAGGGCCGAGACAGGGCGTTCTTAGTTTAATGTCATAGAAACCCCCGGCGTCATACGGGCCCCGGAGATACAGACCTTTCAGTGTTGATGGGGAACTTTCTGTCCTTTTCTCAAGAAAGACGCATCCAAAAGGGGGTGAATCACGCCTGCGGGTTCCATTTTTTTCCCCCTAAGCCTTTCAAACGCAACTAGGGCAGGAGCCGGGGAACCCAAAAAAAAATCCCATAACGAAAGGGTTCTGATGGGAATCGAACCCACGAATACACCCGGAAATCCATGACCTAACTGCGGGCCCCCTCGGCGTTTTTGTTGCTGTTTTGTTGTCGTTGTCTTTATTTTCTCTTCCTTTTTTTCTTTTTCTTTTTTTCCTCCATTTCCCTTTTTTGGTGCTTGTTGAAATGGATGGTTCTAACCTTTCTGCGAGAAAAGGGCGTTATTTTCGGTTCTTTTGTCTGACCCCTTATAAGATTGACAGAGTTGTCGCGCGTGTAGCTAAAAATGAAATTTGTTGCAGGTCTTTATGTAAGGGGAAATGGAAAGGGCCCCAAATCCAATCACTTTTCCAAACGAATAAAAGTAGTGTCAGAGTAAGGAGCAATTTCAATTTGCGCCGATTATTTTTCCGGCGGGTCCCCCCCCTTTCCCCTGTGTTTTTTTATTACGGTCTTTTTTTTTTCCCCGCATACCCCGCGTCGTTATGTCTTACATTAAGGGACATCCAGGGAGGCACCCCTTGTTAAACGGTGGGGATTGTAAAAACGCTTAGAGCTTGGTCCCGGCCGAGGATAGGGGGAAAAATGTGTTTTATAATAATAATTAATGACAGTCTCTGAAAATCACAATTCGTGGCCCAGAAGCGGGGACACGGATTTTATCTGCGCAGGGGTGCGCGTTAAATCCGCAGATTTTTTCTTCATTTCTCGTATTCTTTTTTTTTTTTTTTTGGTTCTGTCGCTCTGTTCTGTGTACGCCCTGGGGATGTTTTTTTAATTCAGGGATTGTCCTTGCCTCGTGAAAGGTGAGCGAGACGGAAGTAAAAGCTGCTTTGATTTCTGCAAAGAGACGGATTTTAAGATATAAAACTATCTTTGTCTTTTTCCCACGAAAATTATCGGACACTGATCACGTTGGGGGTCCTGTTTGTTCTAAAAATGACCGGACATTCAAAAAAATGCGAAAATTTAAAATTGTTGATGAAATTTTTTGTCTAA
>JAMYXO010007855.1:0-11582 GCA_033310375.1 Conus canariensis
GTTTTCCGTTATTTCTCTGAACTTTAGACTTCTTTTTCAGAATCCATCGCCTCTTGAACTTTCCATTTCGGCCCTTCCCTTTAGCTTGGGGGTTGAAATTTCTTCTAAAACCCTTTTTGCCCCCCCCCCCCCCCCACAAAAAATTAAGCTGATCTTTTCCCCTTTTTATTCCTCCAGGGGGAATTTTAGTGGTAGTTTTTAGCTTTGCTTTGGGGGACAGTTTTCAGGGGCATGTCATGGACCCGGGAACAACCCAAACCTTTCCTTTAACTTGTATTTTTTCTTCCATTTCCTCCCCTTAAAGCTTGGGAAAAGGTTTTTTCATAACCATAGGGGCTTTTTATCAGCAAACTGCAACAACCAACCTTTATTTGGGCCCGGGCCCACACGGACCCAAAGGCTACAAGCCTTTTTCCGACATTTTGGTTTCTTTGCTCTTTGTGTTTCTTTCCGGGGATCATCAAACCTTTTCCAAAAAGGGTGTACTTGGTCTTCTTAAATGTTGGGAAAGGGGCCTTTGGTTTGGGAAAAACGAAAAACCCCAGATTTTGGGCCCCTTTTTTTCCCTTTTCCCCAGGGAGACTCCGTGATTTCTTTTGGGGGGAATTCATTCTGGATGAAACAACCCATTCGTCCACCCCCCCAGCACGAAATTCTCGTCCCTTTCTGGGTGAAATCACTGTAAAAGGGCATCCATAAGGGCCCTTAAGGGGGGATCTTGTATCCCCATCGCCAAGGCCCTTTTGGGCTTTTCTTCTTGTTTCCGCTTTTAAGATTACCCCTTGCCCCACGAACATATTTGGGGGGAATTCACACCCATTGCAACCCACTTTTCCCAATTGATCCAATCTGTTGGGGTAAACCCCTTGGGGAGAACCCTTTTGGGGGAACCAAATTAATACTTTTTGAGCATTCGCCGGGTGCTTTGGGACATGGTACATCTCAAGGCACTGTATCATCTCATTTGGGGACAGAAAACCCAAAAGCTTTTTTCCCAAACAACCCACTACATCCAGGGCTCTCTTTTTCTGTTTTAGCCTTTGGTTTGCGGGCCCCAAATTTTGTGCTGTTACACAAGCCACCCCCGCCCGGGTGCCCCCCTTTTTGGGCTACACATCCAATTCTTTTTTTCCATGGGGTTCTTGGGCCCCCTTGCCCCCCATGACAAGAAGAAGATGTTCCCTTCGACGTTTCATTTTGGGACTGGCCTAACTGGCCCATTCACTTTATTTTGGTTTTGGGGGTGTACACAAACCCTTCTCATCCAAATGGCCCTGACTTTTTTTCTCCAATTATCGCACAACCTTAGCCCCTCCGCAACCCGGGGGGCATTTCTTGACACTGGGAAGGTATTCCCTTTGGCCCGGGGTGATTTGGGGTCGTCTTTTTTCGAAACCCCTTCTTGATTTTCCCCCAACGTTGGAGGGTTTTCAAATTTAAGGTTTCCTCAGTTTTGGGTTGGCCCCCCCAAACCCGACCTTTAATTCAGTGGTGCTTTTCCTGTGATCGAAATTTTTCCTCAATGCTCAAAACCCTTTGTCCAAACTTTGGGCCCCCCAAATTTTGGCTGGGTCAAACAGTTTCTGGGAAAATGGAAGGGGTTTTTCTGAAGCCTCTTTTTTCTTCTTTTTGCTCTTTTCCCCTTCCTCCCGATTCCCCTTTTCCCGAGGGGGCCCGTTTTTTTGCTTTAATCTTTCCCAATTTTTTCCCAACCTTTTTTTCAGCTGGGGAAGGGGGTCTTTTATTTCTTTTTTAGGTTTTTTTTTGGGCCTTATCTTTTTCCCTCTTTTCTTCTTGGGTTTTTTTTGGGGTGTTTTCTATTTTTGGGGATTTTTGCTCCAAAAGCGGTCTCTACTTGGGAAACACAAAATTTCCCCCTATGGGCTAGTTTTTTTTCCAGGGCTTTTTTCCCCATCATGCATCGAAATCTTTTGGCTTTTTGCTCCCGTTTCTCCCCAATTTCCCCAGTTTGGGTTTTTCTCTCAGGGTGATTTCAGGGGCCCCCGGGGATCGAGGGCTTGCAAATTCCTCCCTCCGAACCAAACACGTGGGCCTTGGGAAATGGGTTTAAAACCTGGCCTTGGCTTTCCCACTCTTTTCTCTTAAACAGTGCCCCTCTGGCCCTTCAATTTATTTTTCAAAACTTTCCCCCCCTTTTTCTGTGGATTTTTCATTCCCCGGGGGGTACGGGGAAACCCCTTTCCCCAACACATGGGTTTTTCCATTTGGGCCATTTCATAGTCCGTTTGGGAAATTTCATCTATTGGTTTGGGGCACCGGGTGGGTTCATTATTTTTCTCCCCCTTTTGGGAAAACCTGGGGGCCTCTTAAACAACGTCAAGTCCCTTTCCCTTTTTTTCCATTCACTCCAAACCCCCTTAAACCCCCAAACCAACCCCCTTCCCAAAGAGAAAGAAGAGAGAAAAAAGAAAAAAAAGGAAAAATAATTTAAACCCTTTTTTTAATTTTTACGTTTTTTCCGTGCACCATAGCTGAAACAAAGTTTTTTTTTTAAAAAAATTTAAATTTTAAAGCCCCCCTTTCCCCTTTTTCACAAAATTTTTTTTTGTTTAAAATGAACTTTAAATTTAAAATTTTATATTCAGTTTCCTTTAATTTTTAAACGTGTTTACAGTCCAAATTTTTTATTTTTTTAAAAACCTCAAAAATTCACGGAATTTTGAGCGCGCAGCGAGGTCAGTAGGGCCCGGAAAAAAAGGGGCAGCGCCCGTTTTAAACGATGGCCGCCAAACCGCCAAAATTTTTTTTTCAACCCCTTTAACTGGTTTTTTTAAACACGATTACACCTAAACCCGGGCCCCACAAAAAATTCCTTTCTACCCAACCACGTTTTTTTGAACATACAATACCCATACCTTTCCACAAAAGGGAAAATTCTAACCCCCAACACAAAATTTATTTTTTGGGAAAAACCCCTGTAATAAACCATTTTTAATCGGGTTAAAAAAAAGGGGGGAAGGGGGGTGAAGGAAACTATGAAAAAACTTTTTTTTGGAAATATTAAATTTTCAAATATTCCCCCATCGCCCCAAATTAAGAAAAAATAAACCAATTTAATTTTTCGATTTACCTATTGATTCCCATTTTATCATACTTTTTCCGGACGCCAAGATAAATAGAGATCCTACTTGGGGAACAAAGCTTAATTTCAGGGAAAAGAATCCAAATCCCAAAAATAATTTTTTCCTGAACAATTTTCCCTTTTAAAAATAAAAATTAATTGGGCAAAAAAAAAAAACAACAAAAAAAAAACAACTTTAAAAATACACCATCCGACAAAGAACGGGGGAGTCTTACAATGGCCACTTTCCCCTCCCTTGGGAAACACTTTTTCAAGCTGTACAGTACAATAAAATACATACCAAATTTAAAATCTGGGGCCCTGAAGTCGCGCAAAAAGCAAAATACATAAGGGTTTTTGTTTGGGTTTATCCTTTTGAAAAAAAAAAAAAAAAAAAAAAACGTGAGACATCAATAATCGAGGGAAAGCAAAGAAAAGCATACAATCCAGATTTTAAATTTAAAAAAAAACACACAAAAAAACACCCCACACACCCCCACCCCACCAAATTTGTTTGCCTTTAAAATTTCAATCCCCGTACTTTCCCAAAAACAAAAAAAACAGTTTTATTTTTTTCAAAGAAAAGTGTAAAAAACCTCAAATTTTTTTTTGGGAAAAACCCACTTGGGGGGGGGGAAAGGTTTTTTTTCATTTTCCACACACAGTATAGGGGACTTTTAGCAATACCTTTAAACTTTGGAAAAAATATTTTTTTTCAACCAAATTAAAATTTAAAACCTGAATTTACTTTGCCCTTTAAATTTGGGAAAAATTCATTCCCCCCTTGGGCCCTTTTTTTTTTCCCCCCATATTTTAAGGGGGGGGTTTTTCGCCGCAGATGTTTCCCACGTATTGCCATATTGATGGAAAAAAAAACAGTATAAACGATTTTTTTCCCGCGAAGTTACAAGAGTTATCCGGGTCTTTTGGGCAAGTTCATGAAAACATCAAAACTAATAAATACTGCACGTGCAATTACCCTTCAAAAATTTTGTCTCTTTATTTTTTTTTTTTGATTTTTTTTGGTTTTTTTTCCTTTTTTTTTATTTAGTTCATCGTACTCGTTTTTTCCCCCAAACATGGGCTAAATGCAGCAAAAAGGTGTTAA
This sequence comes from Conus canariensis, assembly GCA_033310375.1. NCBI lineage: Eukaryota > Metazoa > Mollusca > Gastropoda > Neogastropoda > Conidae > Conus > Conus canariensis. The sequence goes on from JAMYXO010007855.1 coordinate 4,191, forward strand.
AAAAAGGTTTTTGGGCCGTCGTCCCGGCCCGTCTCTTTTTCTCCTCTCTCCCCAAACCCCCTCTCTCCTCTCTCCTTTTCGATTTTCCCCCTCTCTCTCACCAAAAACAAACAACACACACACACACACACTCTTTTCCTCTCTTTTCCTGGGGGTCTGGGGGGCTTTTTTTGTTTTAAAATCGTCCCGGGGCCGGGCGGGGGAAAACTTGACCTGCTTAAGACCCCCCAACAAACTTCTGGGTTACCCCGCAAATTGGGGAAGAATTCACAACGTCGGGGGCATTTGAAGCCCCAAAACTCCCAAAAACCCTACACACCCTTTCCCCAACATTACAACACCATCAACTCAACAAACTTTTGGGGTTTCCCCCCAAGGCTGGGGAAAAAAAGGGAAAATAGGGGCCCGAGAAAATCCCAAACCTCCCCCCCTTCTCCCCCCTCCCCCCCCCCCTCAACAATTGGGGTTTATGGCCATCTTGCGAAACAAAAATAAAATGGGAAAAAGAAAGGCGATGAGATAAGCCGGGTTTCCCCCCAAAAAAAAAGGGGGGCAATTCCATGTACCAAACGTTGCTCAAACAAGGACAAAAAAACAATCGAAACATAAAACCATCCCTAATTTTTTCCTTTTTGTGGGGCCTAAACCAATTCCCCAAAATTTTCGTCTTGTTATTCAAAAATAGGTATTAAAAAACAAATTTAATTTAAAAGGGTTTTTTAAATTTTTAAAAATAAACGTTTTTAAAAGCATCCCCCGATTTCTCCATCATTAATCTTTCTACTCCTTTTGTAAATTTTTTTGCCTATTCATTTTGGGTTTTTTAATTTACCCTTTTTTTCCAAAACTTTGGGCCCGCACTTCCATAGATTAAACGGGGTATACAGATTGTCTTTCTCCATCTTTCTCCCCCACCCTTCCCCTTCCCCCAACTTTTTATGTAAAAATTTTTACGAAATTTACCTTTTTTAAAAACATGACAAAAATTTAGGGCCCCAACTTCATGAAAACATAATTTTGGAGGAAAAAAAAAAAAAAAACGGAATAGTTTTGGCCAAAGTAACCCTTTCATTTCCCCTTTTCACCAACCCTTTTTTGTTTCTCAAAAAAGTGTTTTTGATTAGCTTAATTTAAACTTTTTAACATCTTTTTACTTTTTTTGAAATTTTTCAATTTTCTTGGGAGCTAAATCTGAAGAAAGCTTTTCCAAAGAAAAGGGGCTGATTTTAAACAGTTTCCGTCTTTGTTCTTCCTGACAAAACAACGCTAAGGGGTTTAACCACTTCACAATTTTTTTTTCCTTCAAAACTCCCCATTAAATTTTTTTACAACCCCATTCCCAAAATTTTCTTCATTTATTCTTTTTCTAATTTTTTAACTTCTCTTCAATCTTTTAAACAGCAAATCCCCACAAAACCAGCATCCCCTGTGGGGCTCCTTAAGCATTTTCCTCTTTTTAAATTTTTTCCATTAAACCCTTTTTTTTTTTTTTTTTTAGGTAACTTAAAAAAAAAATTTTATACAAATTGCAAAAATTTTCTTCCAATACATACATGCGGCTATCGCGGGGAAAGCAAAAAATTTTTCTTTTTTAAAAATTTTTTTTTCGCACTCGTTTTCTTTTGTTTCTTTTCATTATTTTTTAATTTGGGCGAGTTTTGTGTGTACATTTACCCCTCCCTCCACCCTCTCGTCCACTCAAACACTTTCCATAATTCACCAAATAAAAACCGATGTAAAAAAAAAAACAAATTTCTCTCCCCTCTTTTATTTACAAAATTTTTTTTTTTAGGGTTATATTAAACTGAATGTCCTTTTCAAAAACATTTAGTTTTTTTTTTTCCAAATTCTCTTTTTTTTTCTGAAAAAGTAAAATTTTAGCTTTAAACGATTTTCATTTTATTTCTTCTTTTGGGTTTTTAGTTTGTTCCTCTCCTTCTGATTTTTAAAAGTTATTTTGGCCCAAGGGGAATCTTTTCCCCTTCCATTCCCTTTTTGTTAGGATTTCTTTCAGGTTTTCTCTCCATTTTCTCTTTTCCCCTCTTTTTCTTAACACACACACCAAAACACCCCACACACAAAAAACACACACACACACACACCAAAAACTTTCCCACCCCATCAGCTCGGAAGAGGGCATTTTTCTTAAACGCACACACACACACACAAAACACACCCCACACACACACACCCCACACACACACAAACACCCACACACACCACCTTCCCCACCCTATTTGCTCGGAAATTTTAAAACTTAGATAAATTTTGAAAACAAACAAATCAAAAAAAAACTCCTTTTGGGTTTTCCCCTCCCTCTCGGAAAAGATGAAAACTTGAATAATGGTAACACACACAACACACAACACACAAACAAAACCCCCCACACACACCCCACCACCATCCCCCACCAACCCCCCAAAACCCCCCACCGGTGTCCATTCGTTTGAACCTCTTTCTTTCGCCCCTTTACCCCGTTTTGAAAGGGCCAAAAAAGCAAAGGGGCCCAGTGGCGCAAAAAATCGGAAAAACATTTTAATTGGGGAAATTTTGAAGCGATTTGGGACTTTTATGGTTTTAATCTTTTCCCTTAACATCTGTTAAAAAGACTCGTTTAAACCTGGGAAAAGCCTTTAAAAAACCCCAAAAAGGGAAAAACCTCACTCACAAAACAAATAAAATGCCAAAACCCCCTTTCCCAAACCCAAAAAAAATACACACACGGGGAAACTCCACAATCCATTTTCTAACATAAAATTGAGACAGAGCTAAAAGGACAAAAAAAAAGGAAAAAAGGTGAAAAGAGAAAAGAGGGGAAAAGAGAAAAGAACACACACCACAACACACACACCAAAACACACACACACAGAACAAAGACAAAATCCAGGGCGGGGGAAAACTAATTTTTATTTTTTTCCCCCCCCCCCTTTCTTTAACAAGTTGAAAGTCTTAGCCCGGGGTTTAAAACGCCCAAATTTTTTCCGGGACTCATACACCCCATATGCCACTCATGCACCTACTAAACATGCCACCCCCCTGGGGAAAAGGGTGTTTATTTAGTCGGGTTCCTTTTTACAAAGATTGGGGAAAACCCCCCAAAACTCAACTCTACTTTAATGAATCCAAAGGAAAAATTTTATAATGCACACAAAAAAATATGAACAAAACCAAGAGATCAAATCCAAATCCGGGTTTTTAAAACTAAAAATGGCTTTTTTTAAACCGGCCCGGTTTTTCCCCACACACACACACACAAAATCACACTTGAACAAACCCCACTTTCTTTTACTAAAAAGGCTCAGCACTGGGGGATTATGCTTTTGGGGTTTTCCCCTCCCTTTTTCTCTCTTCCATGTGTTTTTTAAATTTTTTCCCTTTCCCCCTTCCATTCTCCGTTTCCCCGTTTATTAGGGATGGAAACAAAGGGTTTTCCCCTAGGCCATGCCCTTTGACCACGTTTTTCCCCCCCCCCCCAAAAAAAACTTGTTTCACATCCCAATGAATTTCCCCTCTAACGCAGTTCCCCCAATTTCCCACTTTTGCCCAAAATTTTAAAAAATTCCCGACACTTCAGGGGGCACTTTCACACAGTAAAACATCCTAAAAAAAGCCTTAAAGAAAACGTCGCCAAAACCCGATTCCAACCACCTACAATATATCAACAAATCCTTACAGCAATAACAACTGAACACAAGACCCGGGTTTTCAAAAAATGGATCGGTCTGTCTACAAACCAAATTGACTACTGAAGCCCCTTTTGCACCCACTTGATGTTCCCAAGGGGCCCAAAGGGTAATTTTTTCTCCCCCTTTTCCATCAAAAGATTCGAACTTTGGAAGGGGTCCCACCGCCTTGGATTCCCACTGTCACCTATATTAAGGTTTTTCTGCAACTTGGGCTTTCTTTAAAGTTCGGGAAAATCTACGCATAAGCCCCACGGGTAATCACCACTTAAAACCCTTTTTTTCCCCCACCCGCTAAAAATTTTTGTCGTCTGAAACGCTTAAAAAGGGCCCTTTTTGGGGGCTCCCCTCCCTTTACACCCCCCCCCCCCCCCCCCCAAAACCCCACACTTTGAAGACAAGAGCCCGCGTTTGGGTAAAAACACATTCCAAACCGAAACCTCAAAACAAATGTCCCAATTTAAACCCCTCTTCCTTTTTTCCCTTATTAAAAACAAATTCTACCTTTTCCAAACAAAAAACGAGAACAATGAATATATAAAATCACCGCCTTTTTGCTTCCAAGGGACAACAACTTTTTTGTTTTTGCCCCAAGGGCGGGAAATTTAAAAGTTTTTGGGACAATTCCCCCCTCTAAATCAAAAGCCTTGTGCCCCTTCTCAACACCTTTTTCTGCATTGTGTTAAACGGGGACCAAACACTTTTTCCCTTAAAAGGGAAAAGCCCTTTTAAATGAGTTTGGGGTTTTTTCAAATACAGGGGGGGGTTTATTTTCTTTTAAAAGGGGCGAAACCCCCAGGGGTTTTTCCCCCCCGTGACTGGTTTTCGCCTGCCCCAACATAAAAATTGGCTTGGGGCTTCAACCCACGTGCCCTGGGGTGTTCCCCAATTTCCAATCATAGTTCTTTGGGAAAAGCCGAAGTCTGTACAAACCCCCTTAGAATGGGGTACCATAACAGCGGGCCGGGTTTTAAAAATTTTCCTACTGTTTTTCGATCCCGCCTACACCCCGGTTTACATTGAAAAGTCTCTTCTTACCCCCAATTTCTTTAACCATTTAAACCCGTGTATCCAGATCCCCTAATACTTTTAAACCCCATTTTTTTTCTGTTCTCCCTTCTGCAAAATCCCCCGCAACCCCGAATCTTGAATACATACACATTCCCAAAAAAATGAACCAAATCGTCTTTCTCTTCCTTTTTTGCCTTCCAAACTCTTAGCCCTTTTCCCTTTCATTGGGGGCTCTCGTGGGCTTGAAAAATACATCCCTTTTCTAAGTGCCTGCTTATGCACAAGGAAACATAACTTGTCGAAAGCCTTTTCCACGCGGGTGTTGAAAACCCCCCCCTTTTTTTGCTCATGGCGCCATGGGCCCAAAAGGGGCCGCATCTGGATCCCCTTTTTACGGGGCTTTTCCTGGCTGCTGGCTTTATTGGCCTTTGGCTCCCCGCCTTTTCAAATGGGAATCTACCCTTTCCTCACAACAATTTATTGCCCCTTCCTACTTGGCAAATGTTTCGGCCCTTTTGCTCCTTGATGTATGGGAAGCCAGGGGCCAAAAACCCCAAATCTTGTTTATGGACCGTATTTCGTCCGGTCCTAAATTTTGGGGGCACGTTTTTACCGGGAAAAAATAAAACCCCCAAAACCGGTTGGGCTGTTTAACCCCGAAAAACTCTCCCCCTGCGTTTTGTTAAACATGAACGAAGGGTTTCCCCTTTAGTCTCCCTTCGGCTTTTCCCGAAAATGTTTTCTTGGGGCCCTTGCTTTTTGCGGGGACCAAGGATATCTTTTGCCAACTGAAATTACCAAAACGCAGGGGAGGGACTATCAGGGAAAAAACCAACCTTTTTACAGGTTTAAACCCGTTTTCCCTCAAAGTGTTCCCCCCAAAATTTTGGGCCGGAAAAAAATACGGTTTCCCTCACAAATTTTGGGTCATTTTATTTTCTAATGTTGGGGGCTTTCAAAATAAAGACCACTCCACTTGGTTTTAAAACCCCTTGTTTTAAAAAAGTGATTCAGGGCTCACCCAAACTTGTTTACGTCTCACCTTCTCAATTTTCCCCCTCTCAAAAATTTTCCCAAAAAAAAAATTTTTCACTTTGATGATAAGTTTAAAACATAACCCCGAAAAACCTTTTCCCTGGTCAAAATCCCTTTGTTCGCTTTTAAAGGGGGTAACGATTTGTAAACGAAGGGGACCGTCCAAAAACTGACAGGGTTTTTTTGCCCATTTATCCTCCCCCCTTCCCCCCAAGATTCAAAACCACTTTTAAAGGGATCTCGATTTTGGGCCTTCCCGAAAATGGGATTTAGGCCTAGCACACAAAACACACAAAACACAAAAACACACCACCCCCACACACACCCACACACACACCCCCGCACATAAAATGCCGCCACACACAAAACACACACACAAACACACAAAACACCACGCACCACGCACGCGCCATGCACGCAAAACACACACACACACACTACACACACCCCCACAAACACACACGCCCCACACATACAAGGGGAAAGGGCCAAAGTCTCCCTGCTTTTCCTTGGCACTGCCAACATTTTTTCCCAGTATCCTTTCGTGACATTTCGTTCACAGCAAAAGTGGACAACTGCAAACATAAAAGGGGCAAAGACTGTAAAATTCCCTTTCATCCCTTTTTAAAGATAATATCTTTAATATTACGTCATCCCTTTTGCTAATGAATACTGAAATAAGGAATTACCATAAAGAAGAGAGAGAAGAGAAGAGAGAGGAAAGAAGAGAAAACACACACACAAAACACACAAAAACACCCCACACACACACGACATTTCAAACTTTACCCTGGTAATGAAAAAGCTTAACTTGCCCCCCTTGCTAAACTGTTGCTAAGGATGGGAGAAAAAAATCAGTTATTGGGGGAAAAATCACAAGAACACTAGCCGTATCAATCTTCTGCTTTCTTTAAAAAAATTTTCTTGTTGCAGCCTATCCCCACAACACACACCCCACACACACACCACACACACACACACACACAAACGCACCCCGCACCACGCACCACCGGGATGCCCCCACATTTATGCATATATAAAATACGCACCAAAAAAATGTACACAAAACCCAAGTAACATATTACATAAATTTTCAATTTAAATTATGCAAAAACGAATGCAAAAACCCCTGAAAGAATACACCATACACAACTCCCCTCACTTTAATTTACTCCCCTCAATGCCCCACACACACACACAAAACCCCCACACACACAAACCCCAAACAACCACACAAAACACACCCCACACAACGCACCCCGGGGTACCCACCAAAACCGCATGTACAAAAAAAACTCAAAAACACAGACACACAGGCCTTGATGCACACATGAAAATTAACACAAACAAAAGAAAAACACTCTCCATGACTCACTTTCAAATGGTAAACCCCGTCTGTTGATCCCCTGGGGGAAAAAATCAAATTTAATTTTTAAAAAAATCCCCTTTATTTTCCAAAACCACCCCAAAACCCACAAAGCCCCGGGACCCACTTTACGAAATTTACATATATACCCACATGGGAAAAGCCTGGGATCTATTTGATGAGGGAAAATTTTTTCACCTTCTTTCCCCTCAAAAAATCGAACCACACAATAAGTCAATCGTCTCAGTTACCGACAACGCTTTCTTTAAACTATCTTTTGGGTAAACGTGTCTACGT
>JAMYXO010007856.1:0-2500 GCA_033310375.1 Conus canariensis
CCCCCCCCCCCCCCCCCCCCCCCCCCGTCCACTTCGCTCCATACAACAGTCAAGCGTAGTGGGAAGAGATCTCTCTACAATGCCAAGGTCTGTTGGAATTTGAACAATTCAGCGTTGAGTGTCAGGAGTTATCCGTCACAGTATGTGAAAACTGTACAAACGCTCTAAGGAGCTGAGAGTCTATTGCTTTTACACGCACGCACGCACGCACACACATACTCACACACACACACACACACACACACACACACACACACACACACACACAACACACTCACACAAACTTTCACGCGCACACACACAACTGAACACGCGCACACATACACAAACACACACACACACAAACACACACACACACATGCACGCGCGCATGCACACCCACACACACGCGCACGCGCGCGCGCTCGTGCACCAACGCACGCACACACGCACGCGCGCGCGCACACACACACACCCCTCTCTACTTGTCAACACAGACACACTCATGCAAGATAGCGTGCCCGCTCGCACGCGCCCAGCCCGCTCTATCCCCGCCCCCATCCTTTCTTCATATTAAACACTTTCACTCATATGCAAATGCACGCATGCACAAACGAGCGCACGCGCACAAACACATTAAGAGAGAGAAAGAGAGTGAGAGAGAGTGAGTCAAAGAGAGAGACTGCTTCCCCCTACACACACACACACACACACACACACACACACACACACACACACACACACACACACACACAGATGCACACACGAAAATAGATGAAAATCGGTGTCTCACAAACACACGCGTGCGCGCGCGCGCATACACACACAAACACACACATATACATACATACACACACACACACACACACACACACACACACACAACATATATATATATATATATATATATATATATAATTCACACACATCATTCACACACACACGCGCGCGCGCGGGCGCGCGCACGCACGCACACGCGCACACACACATGTTCTCTCCCCTACCCCATCCCACACACATACAGAGCACACATGACACGCATCCCGTGCATAACTGAATCCTTCCCCCTACACAACATTCCAAGAGGAAAACAGAACCTGATACTGTGTGATATCATCCTGTATGTATGTGTGTGTGTGTGTGTGTGTGTGTGTGTGTGTGTGTGTGTGTGTGTGTGTGTGTGTGTGTGTGTGTTGTGTGCGTGACCGTACATCTCCGCTACCTGCCCATCTGATCCACCTGAACACAACACTGGCTGGGTCTGGTGGGAAACTCGCCGTCCGCCCACTGGATGAATTTTTCATCTCTTTACTCGACTCTCTGTCTCTGTCTTTCTGTCTGTCTGTCTCTCTATTTATGAGAATAGGAACTGTTTCTCTGTTTGTCTGTCTGTCTGTTTCTCGCTCGCTCTCTCTCTCTCTCTAACACACACACACACACACACACACACACACACACACACACACACACACACAAGCGGGAGCACAGGGCGCACAAACAAAGCGAGAGAGGAGAGAGAGAGAGAGAGAGAGAGAGAGAGAGAGAGAGAGAGATACAGAGACAGAGACAGAGACAGATTTTAGAAGTTTTACTCTTATTGGCCTTAACCCTCGCTCCAGTCTTCCCTCAGAACAGGGATACAAACGAAATTAACAAATTCTCGTAAGAAACTACTTTACATTAAATGGATACTTCGCGTTTTGAAAGCTTTCTGTAGATAAACAGAAACTGTTTCACAATGTTTTCACTTACAGACAATTAACTTGACTAGCAGAACAAACAAAGCTCGTACGCAACTTCTGTCTATTTTATGAAATTATACTGTTGTATATCGCAAACCTGGAGAAGCAAGTACGAAATGGTAGTACTTCTTTCCTTGACTATGCAGCACGTTGGGTTGATGTGCAGGCCAGTCATCTGCCAGGTCTTTTCCCATGAGACTTCCTTTCCAGCTTTCTTTGTTTTCATCATTCAGTTCAAAACAACGTGAATTCAAGGCTTAGCAGATGCGGTGCTGCCTATATCAACTAGTCCGTACGTGTCATGAAACCGACACTTGCGAGTCGACATGATGCACACATCAGATCATAGGCTTGCACTTGTTTTAAACGATGATGATGAGCAAAAACACTAGAAACGCATATTCTAATGTTGGTTACATTTCATGTGACTGTACATATGAATTGATGTACAAGTTGAGGTAGATTGTTGAATGTTTTACGAAAACTAAATTTGTTAATAATTTGGAAATACTAGTTTTGACCTCTGCAATCAACAAGCCTTTCTTTATACGTATGACGAAAACTATTCACATTCTGAAACACTGGTTAAGGAGGTCATACATTAATATAACCACAGTCGTATTATTTTATTATTTCACGAGACACTCATTTTCTTCTTGTCCAGCGATGATTTTTCCCCCTTTTGTTTGGTTCTGTTTGTTTGTTTGTTTGCATTTTTCAACAGGAGAGAGAGAAAGAGAGACTCAGAGAGAGAGAGAGAGAGAGAGAGAGAGAGAGAG
>JAMYXO010007856.1:7500-10000 GCA_033310375.1 Conus canariensis
TATTTTGTCATTTGATTTCATATGTCTCGTTGAAACTTTTGTTGAAAACTTTCAGTCTAGTGTGTTTAATAATTACAAAATTTTCTGCAAACCAGCGACTCAGTTTACAGCGCAAGGGAGAAGATCAGGTGGTATAATTTGTCTAATAAAAAATGAATTATCAAAATATGTACAAAAAATAGATACTGAGTGTAATAATACGATGATGTTTCTTATTTCAAAATGTATTTTGGGTCTGCCCAAAGATGTCTTGCATATTTGTACCTATATACCACCAGAAAGCTCACCTTTTTATTCCTTCTTTGGTATAGATAATGGCATCAATATGCTTGAAAATGTTATTACTGATAAAATTTTGGAATTTCCTGATGTGTTTCTTTTACTAAACGGAGACTTCAATGGAAGAACAGCAAATGTGGGTCCAGAACTATCTGGTGAAGTGAATGCTTGTTCTCCTCAACTCAAAAGCTCTTCATGTTGTGGCAACAGGTGCTCTGAAGACAATGTGCTTAATAGGTATGGAAAACTCCTTCTGAATATGTGCACAGTGTTAGAATTATGTATAATGAATGGTGTATGTAATGGCGACCGGCAAGGTCGTCTCACATACATCTCTGATACAGGGAATAGTGTTAATGATTATTTTTTTATGTCTATTGACTTGTATCTATACCTAGAACCATTAATGCATTTGTATGTAACAGAACGTATTGAGTCTGACCATCTTCCTTTGGAACTGCACTTTGGCTTTTCACAAATTGTTGATCCTGTTGCAAACAAGTACAAAGAGGTTGAATATGTCGAGAAACTGATATGGAATGATGAATATGCGAACATTTTTCGTAGTCTGATGAATGATGATGATACCCTGCATGTACTAAAAACAGCGATTCGCTGCATAGATGAAGATATTAATGTAGCTTTATGTATGTTTAATGATTGTATTATGACCAAAGCAGAATGTATGAAAAAGAAAATCAGAATACATTCAGGTAAGAGGACTGAATCATGGTATGATCAAGAATGTAAAGTGACTAAATCAAATACGAGGAAACTTCTAAGAGTGTTTTGCAGAACACATGATAGCGAAGACCGTGTTAAATATTGTAAGGCTCGAAGAGAATACAAAAATATGTTGCACAGAAAGCAAATAGAGCACAACAAATCTTTACTGAATTATTTAATAAACTCAACCCATGACCAGAAGGAATTCTGGCAAAATGTTCGTAGATTTTCTGTAAAGACACCTCCTATACACAGTAATATTTCTACTGAAGAGTGGTACCAGCATTTTAAAAATTTGCTAGAGAACGATGTTTGCAGTGAAGCAGACACAGAAGAAATTGAAGAATCAGGTTACTTGGATAGTCCTATTTCAAAAGAGGAAATCCTATTTTCAGTAAGACATTTAAAGAATGGAAAATCTGCTGGTCCTGACGGTTTGATTGGTGAGTTATTCAAGAATGGTGGGGACATCGTGATTGATTTCTTTCTTAAATTTTTCAATACCCTCTTTGATAAAGGATTATATCCAGAAAGCTGGACTGAGTCGATTATCATTCCATTGTTTAAGAAAGGTGCCGTAAATGATCCTGGTAATTATAGAGGAATCTCATTATCTGATATAAGCAGCAAATTGTATAGCTCCATCATCAATAACAGATTACAAAAATGGATCGATCAAAATAACATTACTGGTGAGTATCAAGCTGGTTTCAAAAAGAATCATTCCACTGTAGATCATATGTTTACTCTTCTAGCTCTCGTTCAAAAGCAGTTTTCGTGTAATCGTAAGTTATATGTAGCTTTCATTGATTTCGAGAAAGCGTTTGACTCCGTTTCTAGAAAATTACTCTGGCCAATACTGAAAAAGAACGGTATCAATGGCAAATTATATCAGTGTATTAAAAGTATGTACTATAACGTTAAAGCAAGAGTTAGATCAGGTGGAGAACTTACTGACTATATTTTATGTACACAGGGTGTAAAACAAGGTGATGCTTGCAGCCCTGTTCTTTTCTCATTGTTCATAAATGAACTAGCTTTAGAAATAATAGCAAACGGAAGACATGGTGCAACGCTTTCTCCCGATTTTATTGAACTATTCATCTTGTTACTAGCTGATGATATTGTTTTATTATCTGAGACTCCAATTGGCCTCCAGACCCAGTTAAACAATTTGTGTCAAACAGCCTCTGAACTTAAGCTAAAGGTAAATTTGAAAAAGAGTAATATTGTGGTTTTTAGAAAAGGAGGTTACTTGGCAGCAAGCGAAAGATGGTTTTTTAATGGACAGATGATGGCTGTTGTAAATTGCTACAAATACCTTGGCATTTATTTCTCTACACGCCTAAGCTTTACAGCTGCTTGTCAGGACCTGGCAAGCAGAGCCAAAAATGCCTTATTGTGTATTTTGAAAAAATTAAACATGTTAAATAATAACTCCTTGACAGTGTTTCTAAAACTCTTCGATGCACAGGTTCAACCAGTTGCTCAATAT
>JAMYXO010007857.1:0-11580 GCA_033310375.1 Conus canariensis
GGCCGTGCAAGTGCAGGTGGGCCGTGCAGGTGGTAATGGTCTTTGTTTTCGCCAAAGTGCAATACGTGGCACTTGTCCGGGCGGAATGCATGAGCCAAGTCTGCCCCCATCTTTAGCATATCCAGGTTTCTTGGGGGATGGATCGCTACCCTTTCCCGTTAGTCTTGGCAGGGCAGTGTCGTCGTGAAAGGTCCCGGTTGGGGGAAGCCCTGTGGGATGTCATTTATGTAGAAAGGAAGAGGCGGGGGCCCAAGAGGGGAGCCGGGGGAAACCTGATCAACCCTACAAACACCGACGTCGCTCCACCCACCACCACTGCCTGTTCCCTGTCCGCCGGGAATTTCTGTATCCATCCGTTCGGGAATCCCCCCTGATACCACATTTTTGGAGCTAAGGATAAAAGTGAGTGGCAGCCTTGTCGAACGTTTTCGGAGAAAATCTAACACCACGACGTCGACAGTCTGCTCTTCTCGGGGTCGAGAGTGATTTCGTCCAAAAGCCCAAGCGTTGGCTGATCAAAAGACCCCGGAAAAACCCGTTGTTTGCAGTTGATATTTTTTCTCAGCAAAGTCATCAATGTGTGGACCAGTATGTGCCAGGATTTTTTCCCAGGCACGCTCTCAATGAAATTGGATGGTAGTTCTCTGGTCTGGGGCGCTCCCCCTTCTTGAAAATTTGGTGACAACAATGTGCCCCAATGACTTGGGGGCACATTTGTTAACGACATGGTCTATATTTGGTGGGTGTAGTGTTCTCCCTTTTTGAAAATCGGTTTTTTAACGAGAGCGTCTTTCCAGTCTGATGGACTTCGCCTGTTGGATGGATGTTGGGTGATGGTCGTCTATCGGGGCCACTTCCTCTGCCAATCCCTGGACACGGGGGCGATGCCATCTGGTCCGCTTGTTTTTTTGGGGGGTCTGGTTTTGCAGGAGCTTCTTGACTCTCGGGGGTTATGGTGAATCCCTGAGTTTAGTGTGCTGCCGCCGACATCCTAAATTTTTGCGGAAATTTTGTCTCGTGAATGTTTTTTCCCTCACAAAAACGGGTGGAATTTGCATTGGAGTCTTGCTTTCTGTTTGGCTCCACTACCAGGCGGCCGTTGACTTTAAGGGGGGGACTCCGACTTTCGCTGTGCGCTGGTGTTTGATCAACGCCAGAAGCGTTTTTGGGGTCTGTCTTCCCCCCCTCGTCCCATCACTGTCTGGTTTAATGTATTTTTTCCAGACGCACGTTATTTTTCGGGACATCTCGCCCTAGCTGGGGAACTTTTTTTGGCTGCATGTATCCATCCAAGTTTCTTCATCAGCCGGGGGGCCGGTCCTTTGGTTTATAGCTTTTTCAAATCCGGGGTGATGCAGGGTTTGCCGGCTTTTCCTCCCCCGGGGATGAATTTGTGTGGGATGAATTTCTTCACTGCTTTGATCAGAGTGCTTTAAATTTGACCATAGTGTTTCAGTCAGGGCTCTCGGTTTCCCCTTAATTTCTTGTTGGTGGTCCCCGAGAACAGTCCTGAAACTGTCCAGTCTGCTTTCATAGAGTGGGAGTGTCGTTGTACTTGCTTGGGTTGGGGGCATTAACGTATTGCAGTAACCACATCATGGCGAAAGACCGGGCATGGTTTCCACGGGGGAATGAGGTGCGGGCTTTTTTGTGAGATCGGTCTAAAGTGTTCTGTTTTGGGTGGGTTCAGTCACAATTGTTCCAATCCATGATCTTGGAGAAGGTCTGCGAACATGTTGTGGAGCTGACATAGGTGTTCCCGGTTTTAGCACCACTGCTGCCCGTCCCCTCCTGGGGGTTCACATCCCCCTCCAATTTAAGATTGGGCATTTGTCATTGACTCTGCTCTGTTGATGACTCCCGAAATCCCCAAGCTATCTTTATCCGCTCTTGTTGCGGTAGTATGACAAACATGTAGAGCTTTCCTGGTGCAGCTGGACTCTCACCCAACCATTTGCAATCTGTGGCGTTCTGGAATGAGGCGGCTTTGACAGGGTGTCCGCACGGCAAAAAAGGACGCCTCCTCCCTCTCTTTCCTGTCCTTGGAACATTTGGGTAGAAATCGGGAGATTCTGTATCAAGAATCTCTGCATCTGCCAGGTTTCTGTAGCTAGGAGGGTTTTTGGTTTTTCTGGCTTCACACGCCCAAAAAACAAAGGTTTTGCTCGTTTTCCTTCATGGACGGGGAGTTTATTTTTACAACTCGCAGGGGTCTGTCTTCCACTTATTTTGTGATTTGCTTGGGGATTTGGATGCATGAGGGGGCAAATTTTTGTTCAGTCGGTGTAGAGAAAGATGGATCCAGATGAATCTCGAGTCCAAGCCCCAACACACCAGGCCAGTCCACACCATGCAAGTCAAAGACTTTTTGACTATTGGATTCCCAAAAAATTGGCAAAGTACCAGTTTTTGTTCCGTATTTTGGTTTTCATATGACTGTGAGTTCAAATTTTTGGCATCGTGGTGAAACCCAAAAAGCTAAAGTTTCGCATTTTTACACCTTTGTCCCCCCAGGGACTGTGACATCGCTGTTCCCCCAAAAGGGGGTAGTGTGAGGCGTCTACTGGGCCATTCGGCGTGGGGCCGGGGGTTTGGTTTGATGCATATGATTTCTTCAAATATCAAAGCTAAATACAGTAGCACAAGTTTTTTTCCTATCATTACGATTTGGTACACAGGGCCATGTTTTGAAGAGACCTGGGCCCCCGGGCTTGTACCAAAGTAACGGAAAAATTGGGTTTGTAGCCAAACTGAAAATCATCCAAAAAAGGGGGGGAAAAACTTCTTTCGGGCTCGTTGCTCGTGGGCATAAGTCTTTTGCGAAGCAAAGTCAATACCAAGAGAAAAGAGGCAAGGGTTTTTACTTAACATACCTTTTAGTCATTTTAATGCCAAAGAATTTTTCAGTCAAATTTTCAAATTACTTTGTTATAAAAAGCTCATGATCATTTTTTCCCCCCATTTTAATGCAAATTCTGTGTGTTCCAAGTAAGGAACTTACGACGCATAAAATGCACGCAAGTATTTTGTCCTTACGAAAATTTCCCCACCGTTGACTTTTAAAAAAAAAATATATATATTATTTATATTAAATGTAAAAAAAGTAGAATGACCTCTCTGACTGTTGACCCTTTTTACCCTCCCCCGTATCCTTAATGGGGTCCAACGTAAACTGAAAGTTTTTCGCTGAATGTATTCAATACTGTTCAAAGGTGATTTTTGTTTTTCAGCAAAGTTTTTTTTTTTTTTTTTTTTTTTTTAAAAGGGGTTCTCCTTGTTGTTCTGTGTGCTTGTGCTGCATTTTTTGCGGGGGGATTTCCGGGTGCGTAAGGCATTCGATTGGAGTTGTGGGGTTTTGTTTTTTCATATGGGACAAGAGTTTTTCCCACCCCAAATCGTTCTTTACTGTTCACTGTTCCCCCGCCTTATTCAAGATTTTCCCTTTGCACCATCAAACTGGGGTTATCTGGATTTGTTTCAGTTTCCGTGCTTGTTGTTGTTGTTGTGTTGTTGTTGTTGTTGTTGTTGTTGTTGTTGTTTTTTTTTTTTTTTTTTTTTACATTAGTAAAACGAAAAGGCCGTAAGTCTTCATTAAATTGGATTTGCCGTTTGTTCTTTCTTCGTTGTTGTTGCTGTGTTATTTATGTATGTACAGGGTATACGGGCAAGTTTGAACACCATTGTTAGGGGGTGTCCCTTGTTTTTTTTCTGTGTGCTCTGGGTTTCATTTCTGCTAGGCGATTCGGTGTGAAGCAGCATTTCGTTTGGAGTTGGGGGGCGTGCGTTATTTTCATGGGGGGCAAAAATTTCCCGTATTTGTTCTTTTTTGTTTACTGTTTACGTTCTCTGTCTCATTTAAGGTTTTCTATTTTAATCGAAGAAAGTGATGTAAAGGGGGGTTTACGTCAAGCAAGCAAGGATCTAGGGGCCCAGGCAACCCATACTTTTCAGCACAAAGTTTCCAACATGGAAATACGGAAAATTTGCCAAATAAGTATGGATGATGATTGATGAAATTGAAGAAAGAACATGATTGAAGACAACCGACATTAAAAAAAACAACAACAACAACAAAGACAGTCATAACCACAGAATCGTGTTCGGCCTTTATTTCAGGGACAGTCATTGTCATACTTCTTGTCTAACCGAAGAAAGAGATATTTTTATAGTTAATTGTACGGCCTTGGTCGCTGGGCATGCACATAAGCCGTGTGTCGCGCACATGCATGCGCGGGGCGGCCCGCCGCGGTGTGTGTATGTGTGCGCGCGCGCGCAGCACACAACACACATATGGGGGTTTAGATTGGCATACTACCATCAATTTTATGGGCTTTTTCCTATTTGTTTTTAGAGCGAAACAAAGGGTCATCAGCTGATCCTTTTTTATTCCAAAATATTATATGTTAGTACTCTATGAAACACACCACACACACACCACACACACACACACACACACACAACCACACAGCCAACCACGCCGCGCGGCACGCACGCACGCCGCACGCGCAAGCGCACCACAGCGCGCACGGACGCACCCCACGCACGAAAGCAAGAGAGAAGAAAAGAGAGGGGGAGACAGACGACAGACGGGGGGGGGAAAAAGACACAAACACACACACACACACACACACACACGCCCCGGCGCGCGCGCGCGCCGCAGCACGCCGAACACAAAAATAAAACAACAAAAACAAAAACTTTACTACTACTATACAATACTATATACTATACTACTACAACTTACTACTACTATCAGAAGAAACATGAAAAAGGAGGCTCGGGAAAGACTGGAGGATGAGAATGAGGATCGGGGCGGACAAAAAAAGGATGAAAGTTCCATTTGGGGGCAGGAGAAAGATAATAGCTCTGCCCCAGCAAAGAAATCAAACATTTTAAAAGAAAGACTCCACACACGAAAGTACACTTCATAACGATTAAAAAGTGAAACGGGGAGAATTCAGACCTCCACCAACGGGAAGGATCAGGGGGATCTGACCTTTTAAATTGGTTTCTCTGTATTTTATTAATTTAAAAATTGGGGGATATTTGCAAAGATTGTTTTAAGCATCTTTGGGAAATATACTTTACGCTTGAAAATAAAATTATTTGATTTTTCTTTTTGTGGGGATGTGTATTGGGCATGTTTGTTTAAAAGTGTTTGTTTTGGATGTCGAGGGCGTTGTTTGTTTGTTTGTTTTTTTTGTGGTTTTTGCTTTCTTTTTCTTCTCGCACTATAAGACAGTGTGTATCAGCAACGAACACGCGTGTACATCAATGCTGTGATGGTGGTGTAGCACGTTTTTTTGAAAAAAAAAAAAAAAAAAAAAGGGGGGGGGGGTCAAAAGATTAAGGTTAATATTCCTATACCCCTTTCAGCCGTTTGGGCAGGAACTGTTGGGATGACAGCGACAAAAGGGGACGGATTTGGAAGGCGGAGGGTAATCCCTGTCCCTTTTGCCCCCTTCAAATGTCCCCTGAACTGAATCAGGTCCCTGTACTGTGGGTGGGCTAAAGGTTTTCAAACCAACAAACCCGAATGCGGATTGTAAAGCGCTTAGAGCTTGGTTCTGGCGGGAGGGTAGGTGTATATAAGTATCTCTTTAAAAAAAAAAAAAAAACAAAAATCAGACCATGGGGGACATCTTTTGTTTGAAAAGCTCAGCGTTGACCTCGCTCGATCGGGAAAAGGTATTGAGATGCTAACTTTTATATGTCAAAAACTGTCTTGTATGGTTCGTTTTGGTGCTAAAATTGCCTGGGTTTTTTCGCAGTCACAGGTCGCAACATTTTTTTTTTTTATAAAGATCAACAATTTTGTGCCCACTAGGTATTTCATTAGTAAAATGCATATATCGATGTGGGTTTTGAAAATACTGAGGAGATACTGTCAGTGGGGACTTTTTTTTTCTTCTTTTTAAATAGTGTCTGATTTCTGGCGATAAAAGACATTAAAAAAACCACTAAAATAAATGATCACGCTGGGGGTTCGCAGGCAATACACTTTAACTATTCGACTTTTGGGAAATTTAGTACAGAGTGAAAAACGGGAAGGATTTTCATGTCTTCACTTAGGGATTTGGGGATAACTTTGGTCACCAGGGAAAAAAATCATTTTTGAATGCGAAATAGAAACCTAGCCCGTGTGCATGGTCTGGGAATTTTTAAAGGGAAAAGAAGGGGTTTTTTCAAGTTTACTGTCGGAAACAAAAGACACAATTACTTTTTTCATGAAATACGTCTTTGCAGTGGTCATTTAAAAAAAATCACTGCGTCAATGGTCGGAACGGACTCCCAAAATAGCTAAATTTTTCCAAAACTAAGATAAAGGGAAAAATTATCTGTGTTACGAAAAAATGTTTTGATCGTACTTACTTAAAATTTATAAAATATTCTCATTTAATCCCCGAAAAACCAAAAAAACCCGGGTTTCTCTTTTTATAAAAAGAAAATTAGAAAATTGTTTTTTTTCCCCGAAGTATAGACTCTTGCATTGCATAGAAAGTTAAAAAAATGTTTCGTGCCGGTTGAAAGGGCCCAAAATTCCGCTCTTTTTATGTGTGGTTAGTCTCCCCCCCCTTCAGGAAAAAACCCCTTCACACGTTTTTGGATGCCATTCCCCCTTCCAGGGTTAAAATTGTGGTGTGTGGGGTGTGTGCGCCCCGTGCGTGCGGGGCGTGCGTGTGTGGGGTGGGTGTGGTGTGTGTACGCGCGCGCGCGGTGATGTGTGTTTGGTGTGTGTGTTTTTGCCCCGCCCCGCGCGCGTTGGTGGGGGGGGGGTTTTTTTGGGGGGAGGTTTGGGTTTAAAACTGTGTTTACTTAAGTGGTATATTTTTCCCCTTTTCCCTTTTATTTTGTTTTGTGAAGAAAATTTCCTGTCTTGTTTTTGTTTCACTCTTATCTTTTTCCCCTTTGCTTAGAGCCCAAAATTTTAGGAAAAAGGCTTTTTAAAAAATTTAAATTTTTATCACATCATGATGAAATTTTTCCCCCGGGGTTTTGCATAGAGTTTTCTCCCCCAGACGTAAAAGAGGGATGGTCTGAGTGAGGGCCAGGGCAATCAGCACACTGACGTAAAAGAAATGAATTTTGACTCCCAAAACTTTTCTTTGAATATAAAAAAAAAAAAAAACAACAAAAAACGATAAAATAGAAAACCCCTAAATCGACCCTATCAAACAAGGCCTAGTTTGGCTCTGTTTTTCAGGGCTTACAAACTGGGGCTATCCAGTTTTTTTGAGGGGCAGGGAAAATTCCATCTTAGACCTCCCGTTTTCGTGCCCTACAAATCTTTTTTTTTAGTGTTGTAATCACCAGTCTGTTGGGGTCTGCGGGGATTCCCCATTATGACCTCCCGTTTTCGTGCCAAAACACCTTTGCTGCGTTTGTGAATCATCCAGTCTGTTTAGCCTTCAGGGGATTCACCATCTATAGACCCCCATTGCAGTGCCAGTCCCTCTTTGCAGCAGTTTTTGTGAATCATCCAGTCTGTTTAGCCCGGGAGGGCATTCACCTCTTTAGACCTCCAAATTGAAATGCCGAAAACCCCCTTTGCGCAGTGTTGTGCCCATCCGTTGTTGGCCCCCGAGGGCTTTTAAACCCTCTATAGGGCCCCAGTTGCAGTGCCCCAAAACACTCTTTTGCGCAGTTTTTTGTCTCTTTCCGTTTTTGGGGCCCCGCGGGCATTCCCATCTATGGGCCCCCCAGTTGCAGTGTCAATTCATCTTTTCTGCAGTGTTGTGGGCATCTTTTATCTGTTTACCGCAGGGCATTACCCATCTATAGACCTCCGTTGCGTCCCCCAAAACACTTTTTGCTGCAGTTTTTTTGCATACCCCGTCTGTGACCCGAGGCATTCACACAAACACCCCCAGTTGCAGTTTCCAATCACTCTTTGCGCAGTTTTTAAAACACCCCCGTTGTTGACCTGCAGGGGGATTCACCCCCCCTTTTCCTCCCCGTTGCATTTTTTTTCCAAAAACCCCTCTTTGTGCAGTTTTGGGGGCTTACCATCTGTTGAGCCCGGGGATTCATATCTATAGACCCCCATTTTTCAGTGCCCCAAAAATTTTTGTGCATTTTGGCATCATCCGTCTTTTTTAGCCCGAGGGCATTACTATCTATGACCCCAGTTGCATGCCAATACACCCCTTTTCTGCAGGTTGTGACTCATCCCAGTGTTTTGGGCTGCAGGGTTCCCTGTCGTAGACCTCCAGTTGCGGGGCCAATACACTCTTTGCAGCGTGTTGTGATTTAGGGTAAAGGGAGCGTTTTCTGACTGGGTGAGTCACCGAGGTGGTTTTGGGCCTGTTTAAAACTAGCCGGTGTGAGCCAGAACCTGTGTGGGCGTGGACCCCCAGTAATTTTGTAGCCGGGGATCAGGGCAGGCACCCAGAAGGGGTGTGGAATAAAACGGAACCGGGTCCCCCTGATCCCCGGGTTGAAAGTGCCCTGGACGCTTGCCCTACTTTTTGCTTTTCGGGTGTGGTCTAGGCCAGCATAACGAAAAACGAGAATTTGGCGTAAATCAGCAAGTATAATTTAAAACTTCTCCGCTGAATTCAAACACACGATGTATTTGGTTGGTAGAAAAAGTAGGGTGGGCATAAGACCGCGTTAATCTATTAAAGGGAAGTAATTTTTTAAACTGGGGTCAGCAATTTCCTACCCCTTTCAAAAACCCGGGGGTTCAAACCCACCACAGTAAAGAAAGAAAGGCTCAACTAGATTCAAGCACGTTAAGGCATTATGCAAGCAAATGCATCCATGGATCATGACAAAAAATCGCCAAAGATTTGGAAACCCGGTAATAAACTCTTCCAATCTACCCCCAACCCTTCGAAAGTTTGCCTGTCTTTTTGTTGCTGTTTACTTTTTTTTTCCCCTGAGTTCAGGGGCTAATTGTGTGTGACTGTTCTTCTAGGGAGCTGAGGGGTTTCCTGTTTTGTTCCACAAGTTTTTTCTGACACCACAGAAGATGAAGAGAGTTAGTACCAAGATCAAAGAGTATTTGTTGATGATAGTGAAGTTTCACAGTGTTATTTTGTATTCACAGTTTCGTTCATCTTTCAACTTCTTGTGGCCGTCTGTCCATCGAATCTGCCTTCCATCAGCCTGTTTGTACTGTCTGATTGTCTGCCTGTCTGTCTGTCACTCACTCACTCACTCACTTATTACTACCTAAATCAATCATCATTCATTTCATAAATCAGTCACTCTCTCTCCCCCCCTTTTGTTGTCATTTAACTATCATCGACTAGGAAGATACTACCGACTATTGTGTCTATTCATGTATGTACGTTTGCATGTGAAATTATATATATATAACCTGTCTGTTTTTGTCCGTCCATCCGCATCCCTCCCTTGTATTTTATCCATCCATCCTCGTCCGTCGGTCTGTTTATCTGTCCATCTATCTATTTTTCTGTCTTCTGTCGTGTAACCCCCGGAGATGCCCGCCTTGGGACCTGGGCTAAAACAAAAAGATCTAGCCTTGATCCAGTGTCTCATGTACGTTGCCGTCCAGGGATGCTCTTTGAAGCATTTCCCGTAACACTACACTGCATGAATTACAGTCTTATGCGAAAACAACACACACCACATGCACGACGTTTGCACGCACCCCACCCCAACACAAAAAACACAATGCACGCACGCACGAAAACGACCCACGCACGCACGCACGCCCCCCACCACAAACACGCACACACACACACACCACCCCACACACACACACCACACTTTGATGTTTGATGAAATACCCCCACCCTCCCCCAGAGTTAAATGAAATTTTGATCTTTTTATATTTCAGATATTTTCCAATTACACTACATGTTTCATGAAACCGGCTTGGACAGCCCACACACACACACACCCCAACACACACATACACACCACCCCAAAACACACACAAAACACACACACACACACACCACCACACACACACACGTGTGGTATATTTAAACTTACCCAAAGTCCCCAACAGACAATAGAGGGTTTGGGGGGTGGGGGGCAGTTTCTGGAAGGGTCTGGGGCAGCTAAAATGACCAAGGTGGACCACGGGGAACGGCCGTTAAAATCTTTTTGGGGGTCAACTGGAAAACGCTGGGGAAAGGGCGGGTAGGTGTGTGTGTTGTTTTGTGTTGTTGTGTGTGTGTGTGTGTGTGTTGTGTGTGTGTGTGTGATTTATGTGTGTGTGTGTGTGGGGTTGTTGTGTGGTGTGTGTTGGTGTGTGCCTGTGTGTGCCGTGTGTATCTGTGTGTGCGCGAGTGAGCGCGGCTTGTGTGTGGTGTGTGGTGTGTGGTGTGTGTGTGTTGTGTGTGTGTGTGTATTGAGGAAAAGAGGAGAGAGAGAGAGGAGAGAGGATTGAACGAATAAATGAATGAATGAATGAACGAATGAATAATTAATTAATAAATTAATTTTGGGTTTTTATTGTGGTAAGCTTTACAACCCCCTTTACAAGGTTGGGATTGGGACTGTACATACATAACAAAAAAAAAAGAAATAAATTCACCTTTACTTTTTAAAAAAAACTAGCCTATATCGCATTGGATTCCAGATCGGGAATCTTTATAGCCCAGTAAACACAATGAGAACACTGCAACTGTCAATGGAATTTTCCCCGATGTTTATCAGCAGTTAAAACATTGCAATAGTCACGACGGTTTGGGTCAGGTTTTCGGTCCCACCTCTTTGCTGCATGTGTGCTGACTCTCACCTTCCCTTCAGTTCCGACAGGCGATGTTCACGTTCCTTTCCCGTTATTTCCAAGTAATCACTACGTCTGTGAATGTAATGTTTTCTGCATGGCGTGTTCTGTGTTTTAACACTGTGGTACCTGCGAATCCTTTAGTCTGTGTCGCACAGATTTGCTGCTGAAACAAAGTTTTAAATTCTAGTTGGGTAGGGTTTGTTATAGACAAATATATTAACACACGCAGCAGGGGGTTTTTTTTTAACATCTCTTCACCAAAAAAACCGCTTGTCAACATCAGTTCAGTGGCAAGTCAAGTTGGGAAGGACGTCACTGACCCCACTGTCTGTGTCGCCAGTGCCATGCATGTGCGGTTCCCTCGCGGGGCAGCCAGTCGGTGCGGCAAAGGTACAGGGGGAAGCGGGTTGGTGGAAGCTGCACGGTCAACAGGAGACTCCATTGTTCGTCACTTCTGTCGCCATTGTAAGACACCGGGAAGGGGGCGGTCGGAACAAACCGAACGAGGAAGATACAGGTTCACTTGCCTTTTGCTTCCCGGTGTTTCCCCCGCCTTTTCTTGTCCCTTTTGTCCTGTGACGGACATCGTCTCCTAAACACCGCCTGTAAATAGGGGTCGTCCTGATTGGCCCCTTGCGGTCGGCTGGGTATAAAAACATTATCTTACCTTACCGCACTGGCATAGGATGGGTTAACGGGAGAATGGGCGGACATTATTTTCAGCTAGGAATACCACAGTCTGATGCCCTGCCCCTTTAACTTTAAAGGACGACAAAATCATATCGCGCAGCCCGGGTTCCCCAATTTCTCTTTTTAAAACCCATTTTAACCTATCTTTTAAAAAAAAATTTTATTTACTTAAAAATCCC
>JAMYXO010007858.1:0-11579 GCA_033310375.1 Conus canariensis
ACTGCTGCGTGCGTGGTGCATGCGTGCGGGCGTGCATGGCGCCCCCGGCCCCGGTGTGTGGTTGTGGGGTTTTTGTTTGTGTGTGGGGTGTGTGTGTGTGTGTGTTGTTTTCGAGCGTGTTTGGGTTGCCTGCGTACGTGTGGCGTGCCTGGGTGCCTTTTTGTGTGTGGGTTTTGTGTTGTGTGTGTTGGGGGGCCCCCCCCTGTGTGTGTGTGTGTGTGGTGTGTGTGGGGGTTTGCGGTGCTGCGTCCCTGCGTACGTGTGTGCGTGCCTGGTGCCTTTTTTGAGGGGGTGTTGGGTGTGGGGGGTTTGGGGGGGGGGGGTTTGCGTGTGTGTGGTGTGTGCCCGGGCGCACGCTACATGTGAGACCCCATTGAGTCATTGTCACCCAAACATGACTTTGGAAGATTCAGCGATCCATTCCCCCCAGATATGCCGCACCATTGTTCACTGATCGTTTTTCCTTTGATGCCACAGTCCCATCAACATGCAGGAAAGCGCTTCTTTTCGCCGTGTGGAAACGGGACGTGCCCATTTCTTGCATGACGCCACATCCTGTCCCAAATTTTCTGGGAACTAAAGGTCTTTTCTTGTTCTGTGCAAAAAATAAACCCCTTGTTTCTTAAAAGGAAGCTGACTTTCTATTGCCCCTTAAAACTGGAAGCCCCCCATTTCTTGGCCCCTCTACATGAGACAGCTTCTCCCTCCCTGTGAAAACTACGAGCCCATTTCTTTGTCTGTGCAGTAAAAAGACCATTCTTTCTGCCCTGTAGAAAACTGGAGGGGCCATTTCTTTTGTCTGTTCTGAAAAAGACATTATTTTTTGCTTGCCTGTAGAAAAAGAGGGCCCTTTTTTTGTCTCTGATTTGGGAAAAAGCTTTTTTTTTCTGTCCCCTCTTCAGTGGCATTTCACCCCCGCTGCTCTCCCCCCACCTCCACCCCTCCCCACCCCCCCCCCCGTGTCCACAACCACAGCCCGGGTCACCCCCGCAACGCAGCACGGGCACGGAGCAGCTATTCAATCGCGAGAAGAAACCCACCGGAGGAGACACTGCACTGCTCCCAAGTCACTTGGGGTGGTTTCATGGACCTTTTCCGATCCAACAATGCAGGACACCCCCTATTAAGCCCGCTACGACGAAAATGTTGCCCGTCGCGGGCCGGCGGAGGAGCCCCCCCCTCCAGAGGGCGCCCCCAAATCCATTCCGACAGTCCCCAAGCATTTGCCGATACCGAGGGGAAGAAAAGCAAGTCCTAAACTGGGGAAGGACACTGAAACCTAGGGAAAGAGCATTCTGCCTGCCCTGTAGAACATTTGAGGTGCCCATTTTTTGTTTCTACACTAAAAGAGCATTCTTCAACCTGTACACTGCTTTCACAGTGGAAAATAGGTAAATTTTTTCCTTTTTTTAGTAGTTAAAACCAAAAATAATCTTAAGTTCACGTGACTAAGTCTATTAAATAATTAGTGCGAGACACGAAAGGAGGGAAAGATGTGTTTAAAAGGCCCCGGTCGAGGACCGCATGGGAGAAATCAAGAAGCTTCCAAAATCCATTCTTGAATGTTTAAACGTTTTCAATTGGCTGTAACAAAACCATTTTCCCCGATTCTTCTGGAATTTCCTTGAATTTTAACGGGCTGCTAAGTCACGTGTTGATCATTCTGAACTCCCTCGTTCCCCGTTTTTGGCGCACCCCACTATGATTCTCAAACTTTGGGTTTGTATGTGGAATTATCTGTGGGTTGGGGGATTCATTTCGGGAGGTTTTTTTAGGGATCTTCTGTGATGGTAGGACATTGAAATTTTTATCAGTCCTTCTTTCTGGTCAGATCAGTTCAACCCGAGATCAGAACCCTCTCTAAACTGCACAGCCCCTTAATCAGACACCCCTTAGAGTGCAGGAACAGAAAAAGTGCCCGTTTTCTTCGTCCAAAAAAAATTGAGAAAAAAAGGAGGGCGAGAGAGAGAGAGAGAGAGAGAGAGGAAGAGGAGAGGAGAGAGAGAAAAAGGGAAAAAGACAGAAGAAGAAAAGACAGAAAAAGGAAGAGAAGACAGAGACAGAGAGAGAGGAGTGGAAGCAGGGGGGGAGGAGGGGGGGTTGAGGGTGTTGCAAAGTGTGGTGTGGGTTGGGGGAGGGGTGGGCAAGAAGTGACCGGGTCTCCTCCCAAACACAGCCAAAATTTTTTGGGTGACGCAAGTGGGGGATATCATAAAACCCCACCCCTCATTTCAAAGGTTTTCAAAAAGGGGGGGTAGGGGGGGGGATAGGGGGGTGGTGCCGGGGGGGGGGGGTCAAACGTTCAGATGGTCACCAGGGTTGCCATCCGCCTGTTTGCCGGACAGCCCCCCAGGAGTCTTGACCCGTGTAGGTTTGTGGTTGTCTTTCATTTCTCTGAGGGGTGTTTGTCCAACATGTAATTTTCATTACGTCTGGGAGTGTTTTTTCGAAAAAGTAATGTCTTACGTCTGAATGTTTGTCAAAATGTAAATTTTTTTACTCTGAGGGTGTTTGTCGAACTTAATTTTCTTATCTGAGGGGTGTTTTGTCGAACAGTAATTCATTACGTCTGAGGGTGTTTTTCGAAACATTCGAAGTTTTTGAAATTTTTTTGTGCATTTGTCTTCGTCTAATTTTTAAAAGAATTGCAAGCTGAGAAAGGTAACAGAAAGCTTTTCGAGGAGGGGTTTTGCAGAATTTTCTTAGTCTAAAATGTTTTCAACTGTTTTCTTCTTAAATTTTTGGAATTTAAATTTTTTTTGCAAGGTTTAACCCCCCCCAACAAAACCACAAACACCCAAAAAAAACCAAAAACCCACAAAGAAGGACCCCCCAGGGGAAAAACCGGACCGAAAGGCAGCAGAACCAAAACACACACCACAACCCACACACACACACAACCACACACACACCACCACACCACCCCCACCACCAACACACACCACCACACACAACACCAACACACACACACACACACCCCCACCAACACCACACACTGAACTTCTCTGCCTTTAAGGGAAAGAGGGGCCTACCGTGTCAGTGGAAAACAGTAACACCATCCCCCCACCCCCTACCCCCCCCCCCACCCCCCTATAAAGGGGGGATTTCAGGTTTTAAATTACTGTTGTCACGTTTCTGGGTAGAGTCATCAACACCTTTCTATCTCAAAAACGTAACACTGTGTTTTCTTCGTGGTACCACTGGTTGACCACCGGAATGTCCTGTGGACTTGAGAGCCCCAGAACCCCGCTATTCATTCTGCACACACTGTTTTTTGGGCTATCTATTCTGCACACACTGTTTTTTCTGGCTATAATTTCTGCACACATGTTTTTTCTGGCTTTTTATTCTGCACACACTGTTTTTTGCTATACTGCACACATTTTTTCTGGAAATTCTTATTCTGCAACACTGTTTTCTGGCTTTTATTCTGCACACACTTTTCGGGCTATATTCTGCCACCCCTGTTTTTGGCTTATTCTGCACACACTTTTTTTCTGGTTAAAATTCGCAAAAACTTTTTTTCTGGCTATTTTTTGCCCCACCTTGTTTTTTTGGCTATATTTGCACACACTGTTTTCTGGCTATTTATTTGCACACATGTTTTGGGTATTTTCCCGCACACATGTTTTCTGGCTTTTCTGCCACACTGTTTTTCTGGCTATTTTCCCCACCTTTTTTCTGGCTTTTTCCCTTTCACACAAACTTTTTTTTGGCTACTTCTTCTGCACACACTGCGGCATTTCCTTTGCAAAACACTTTTTTTGGGCTATTTCGCACCACTTTTTTTGGGCAAATTCTGCCCCACACTGTTTTCGGGCTATATTTCTGCACACCTTTTTTTTGGCTATTTTTCTGCACACACTTTTTTTGGGCATCTTATTCTGCCACACTTTTTTCTGGCAAAAGGGAAACCCTTTTTCCTTTTACCCCCAAAACTTTTTTGCTAAATTTTTTCCCAACGTTTTTTTTTTGAAAATTTTTTTGGTATTCCGGCCAAAATTTTTTTTTTTTTTCCAATCTTTTGGGGTGCTTGAAATTTGGTTTCAGGTGGGGATGATGAGTGGGAGAGGGGGGGGGTCTGTGCCTTTTTTCCCCCCTCTTCCCCCCCCCCCCAAGGGGAAAACCCCGGCCCGGGGGCCAAACCACACCACCCAAAAAACCCCACACACCAAACACACACACACAAAAATTCCCTGGGGCTTTAGGGCGTGCACAAAACCACACCACAAAAAATATACACAGCGCCCTCCTTCCTTTCCAAACCCGGGCCCAATGAAAGTTTTGTTGAAAACAATTTTTGTTGTTTTTTGGTGTTGTGGGGAGACAATTTCCCCTTGGGGAATTGGTGGCCTAGAAGAAAGTTTGGGGTTTATTTTAAAAATTTTTTATTTTTGTTTGTGTTTGGGGGCAGACCAAACCCCGGCCCAATTTGCACCCTACGCTGAAATGGTTTTCCCGAGAAAACGGACATGTACTGTTTCCTCTATACCCCTGACGCTGAAAAGGTTCCAGAGAAAACGGAATTTCTGTTTCCCCCTATAGCAAACCCCAAACGCTGAAATGGGTTTCCCGAGAAAACGGGACATGTACTTTTCCCCCTATTAAAACACCCGACGCTTTAAAGGTTTTCCCGAGAAAAAAGGAAAAATGAAATGTTTTCCCCTTTTTAGCACCCTGAAAGCTGAAAAGGGTTTTCCAAAAGAAAAGGACATGTACTGTTTCCTCCCATAGCACCCTGACGCTGAAATGGTTCCAAAAAACGGACATTACATTTTCCTCTATAAACAAACCCCGACGCTGGGAAAAGTTCCCAAACATTAAACAAATTTAAGTATTTTTTCTGACCAAAATGGCCCCTGGTTTTGACTAGTGGGTTAAAGGGTTTTTTGAAGTTGTTGTTGTTGGGCGTTTTTTTTTCTTAACTAAACCTTCCACTTTCCGGGCTGTCTAACCTTCCTCCTTCTCTCCTTTTATCTTCCCGCCCCCTTTCCCTTTTTGTTTCTCCTTCTCCTCCCCTCTCTCCTTTTCCTCTCTCTCTTTCTTTTTCTGTTTTCCTCCCCCTCCCCCTTTCGCCTCCCCCCCAGGCCCCCCCCCCCTTTCCTCCTCTTCCCCCCTCTCTTCTCTTTTCGCTCCCTCCTCCCCCCTTTTTTCCTCCCCCTCTCCCTCCCAAACATCCCCTTGAAAGGTCAAAAATTCCCCCCAATTTTTAATTCCCCAATTTAGGTAAACCGAATTTGTGTTCTTTCTACCCCGGGCCCCCCTTTTTTTCCCTCCAAAGGGCAATTCCCCCCTTGGGGGGTTTTTCTCCCAACTTTAAGTGGGGTCAAAAAAGGAAATTAATTTAAAAGCCCCCCGGGTTTTTGGGCCCCCCGCGAACACACACTCACCACACCACACACACACACACGCACGCACGCACGAGCAAACCCCGCAAAGCACGCACGCACGCAACCCCACGCCCCACGACACAACACACACACACCACACACACACAACAAAACCCCCAAAACACGCGCGGGGCGGGATCACACCCCACCCCCACGCACAAAAAAGGGCCCGGGGTGCCCACACAAAAAATCGCTCTCTCTCTCTCTCTCTCTGTCTCTGTCTCTGTCTCTGTCTGTCTCTTTGTCTGTTTTTGTTCTGTCTGTTTTTTCTTCTTCCCCTCTCTCCCCTCCTTTTCTCCCCTTTCTTTCTTCTTTTTTTCTTTTTTTCCCCTCTCCCACTTAAACCCGTCAACTTTTTTTCCTGACATCAAAAACAAATGAAGTGCAAAACAATCCTGTTGGGTCAGTAGCCATGTACAACGCCTCCATTTAAAAAGACTTTTTATGTACATTTTGGGTTTTATGTACAAAACCCTTCTATGTACAGACCCCCTATATTTCAGAACCTCTAAGTACAAAAGGTTCTAGGAAAAACCGTTCTACGAAAGCCTATGGAAACAAACGCTCTCCCGCAAAACCCATTGTTAACAGACTTCAAAGTACAGATGTTCTAGGGAAAAACGCTCCCTTTTTACAGGGCGTTCATTTTTACAACGCTTTTTAGTTCAACGTTCTAAAGGGAAAACACCTCTAAGGGAAAAGACGCTCAAATTTTTACAACCCCTCTATGCACAGACGCCCTAGGTACAGGGCGCCCCTTTTGTACACCCCCTCATTTACACCCGCCCCAATGTTTTTCCCGGCCCCATCATTTTACAGACGCTCATTTTACAAAAGCTCATTCTACAGACGCTCATTGTAAAAAAAACCTCTATGTACAAAAGCCATTTTTACAGAAAGCTCAAATTTTACAAAAAGCCAAAGTACAGGGCCTCATTGTACAGACGCTCTAAGTACAAGAAAGCTGTATGTAAAAGACGCTCTAAAGTACACCCCTCATTGGACACCGCTCATGTACAGACGCTCATTGTAGGGACGCTCTATGTACAGACTCTCTTTGTACAGACGCTCTTTCAGACCCATTGTACAACGTCTTTGTACGCGCTCAATGTATAAAATTTCCAATGTACAGACGCAAATATAAGACCCAATGTACAACGCCAATGTCGATTCATTGAAAGGGGCCCCATTTGAAAAACGCTTATGTCAGCGCTCATGTACGACCCCCTATGTACAAACGCTCATTATACAGACACTCTATGTACAACGTTCTATGACAAACGCTCATTGTACAGACGCCTATGTACAGACCTCTATGTCAGACGCTCTATGTACAAACGTCATTTACAACACTCAAAGTACTTCGCTCTATGTACAAAACCTCATTATACAGACGCTTAGTAAGACGCCCCTGTCAGACGCCTATGTACAGACCTCTATGTACAAACGCTCATTATACAGGCTCTAGTACAGAGCCTTAATGACAGACGCTCTTTGTGCAGCGCTTATGTACAGACGCTCTAGTACAAACGCCATTATCAACGCTCTTGACAGACGCTCATGTACAGACTCTAGTACAAACGTTTTTAACAGAGCTCATTGTACAACGTCCTGTAAAACGCTCTTGTACAGACGTCTATGAAACAACCCCTCTATGTGCAAAGGGAAAAAGGGAAAATTTTTCTTCGTCCTTTTCCCTGCACTACAGGCAAACAGAAATTTTCCCTGTTGTAAGTTTATTCCCCACACCCCTGGGGGAAATACCATTGTTCCGTGCCATTTGTTTCCCCGGTACAGAGGAGGAAGGTATTTTTCCCATAAATCAGGTTTTCCTACAAAAAGGGGAGAAACATCTCGTTCCCGGCCATTGCACACAGGAGAAATTATTTTCAAAATGAAAGCATCCCCCAAAAGGGTGCCCTCATACATCACCTACAAATGAGATGAAGCCCTTCCCACTTTTTAAAGTAGTGTTCCCCAATCGACAGGAAAAGAAGAGAGAGAAGAAGAGAAGAGAGAGAAGGGAGAAGAGAGGAGAGTCCGACCAGGGGAAAAGACCTTGTTGATGTGAGGTCATTAACGGGTCAGGGGTCTGACTTGGTGTTGGGGGGTTGTCCACGGGTACACTGCACCCCACACGAGCCCAGGCAACAAACAACAGCCACGGATGTGAGGGCGTTTTGAGTCCGTGGGGAAATAAAACGATACAACAGTCATTTCGTAGAAAAGCATGTAAGTCATTATTCAAAAAGTTGAAAAAACCCCTTTTATCCAAAGGGAGAGGGATGGGGACAGCGAACAGACCCAAAAATTTTTGCAATCATTAAGGGAGGTGAAGGAATATGAATGAGGCATGTCCATTTTGCACTTTGGGATCAAAACCCATTACTGTATCATAGCTTGCAAAAAGTAGGTAAATTTAAAACTACAGTGTGCTAACGCTCTTGCTACCATCACGCGCACACACAACAAAAACAGACACACAGACACGGGCAGACAACACAACACACAACAAAACACACACACACACACACACACACACCACACACACCACCACGCACGCACCACCCAAAAATATATATTATATAAAATATAAAAAATTATATATAAATGCTGAAAAATTAAGTAGTGGAGAAAACAAGTGCAGGGGTAAAATTCTTCTTCATTTAAATAATGACTTGGGAAAGATTTGAAGTAAAAAAAAAAAAAAAAAAAAAAAAAAAATTGAAGTGAGGGGAAAAATATTTTAATGTAAACCTTCACTACGCCTAGGGAAAACCCTCGACCCCCCTTCGAAGGGAATCTATTTGTGTTGCCTGCTCCCAGGGCCTTTCGTCCCCTGATCGGGCTCATCAGGGAGACACGGCTGATTTTGGTCTGCGGTTGGTGTCAAATAGAGACATACCACGTCCATAATTCTGTGGTGTTTACCACCAAGGGTTCAAAAAAGCAACCAAAGCCCCCCAAAACAGCCGCGGAGGGAGTAAATGGAAAAAAACGAAAGTGTGGGGAAAAAAGTTGACAGACAAAAATTAAAATTTTATATATATTAAAAAAAAATACACACACCCACACGCCGCACACAAGCGCGCGCACACGCGCGCTCCCCCGCGCGCACACAAACATACCAAAACACACACAATATAACACATGCCCCGCACGCACGCAAACCCCCCGGGACCACCACCACACCAACAATCACACACACCACCGCCCCCGCGGCGCGCGCGCACCAACCGCACACGCACCACGCACAAACACAACACACCCAACCACACACACCAAAACACAACACCCCAAAGTATCCTACCCCATCTATTTTTTAAAATATCTGTCTGTTTTTCTGTCTATCATCTTCCTCTAAAAGACAGGGGCGACGACAGACAGAGAAAACAGATAGACCGAGGGAGAAAAAGAGAGAAGAGAAGGGAAAAGAAGAGAGAAGAGAGAGAGAGAGAAAGAGAGAAAAAGAGAGAGAGAGAGAGAAACAGAGAAATAGAGAAACAGAGAGACGGATGGAGAGAGCAGACAGACAGACAGAACAGAGGGGACAGACCGGGGAGGGGAGGAAACAGAGAGACGGGGGGACAGAGAGAGAGAGAGTATAAACAAAGGGAAAATGTATTTTACAAATAATGATTTGCAAAGTATGCTTTTTTTTTTTAAATCCCTGGGGAAAAGAATAAGAAAAAACATCAAAAAAAGCATGGGAATACTTACCAAAAACGAGCAAAGAGAGTTGACTCAAAATAACCACACACACACACACACCACACAAAAACACACACACAAAACACACGGCGCACGCACACGGGCGCGCGCACCACAACAAAAAACCACACACCACAACCCCAAAACACCACACACAAAGAGAAAAGCTGGTAAATCTTTTGGACACATGTTTACAAATAACCAATATTGTGACGTTTTGTCTGGTAAATTTAAAAATTTTTTTTTTTTTTTTTTTTTTTTTTGGGGGGGGGGGGGGGGGAGTCGATAATTAATTCAGACCATCCCAATAATTTTTGATACTTTCTTGTAAGATGAGAGAGAGAGAGAGAGAGAGAGAGAGGAAGAGAGAGGAGAAGGAGAGAGAGAGAGAGAGAGAGAGAGATTCACTGTTGAAAAAAAAACTCTTGTGCCAAAAATAAATCGTTACTTTATTTCCTGGGGGGAAATTTGTTTACACAGAGAAAGAGAGAGAGGAGAGAGAGAAGAGAGAGAGAGAGAGAGAAGGAAGAGAGAGGAGAGAGAGAGAGAAGAGAGAGAAGAGGAGAAAGAAGAAGAAAAAAAAACAATGAATAATGCCCCCGCAGGCGCTCTCTCTCTCTCTCTCTCTCTCCCTCTCTCTCCCCTCCGCACACAAAACACACACACACACACACACCCCACACACACACACACACACACACCAAAAATATATATATATATATAAATTTTTAAATAAAAATTTTATGCAAAACCTGCATGTGAGCACGGGGCAGTAAGTATAAAAAAGGGAAAAGGGGGGAACAAGTGGGCCCCTTTCCCCTGCATCTATGTTGAAGGGAGGGGAGGGGGAAGAAACGGGAGGGGGGGGGGGGGGCAACAAGGAGAAGAGTGGAGAACTGAGAGAGAGCCCGCAAGCACGCAGGGACGCTTGCACGCACAAAAAAGACGCACACACACAAAACACAAAACCCACACACACCACCCCACACACCCCCCACCACACAACCCCACACACGACACACACAAAACAACACACACCCCACACCCATAACACACCCCCGCGCACACACCTAAAACACACACTTAAAACAAAACACCACACACACACACCCACACACACCCCGTGCGCGCCCCAGGGCCCCACACGCCCCCAAAACACACCCATACACCCGCGCGCGCCCCGGGGGCGCGCCCACAACACAAAAACACACCAAAAACACACACACACAAAACCCCAAAACCAAAAAAAATTTCCCAAACTTCCCCTACACCCAAAAAGAGAAAAAAAAAAAAAAGACGCCTCCACCGCATGTGCTGCATATACTCCTATTGACCCCCAAAAAAATGGAAAAAGAATGGTTTTTACAGAAATACAAAACGAGAAGAAAAGGGGGGGGGGGGGGGGAGGGGGGGGGGGAAGGAGGGAGAGAGAGAGAGAGAGAGAGAGAAGGGATTGTTTTTGAACATAAGGGGTCCTCTACGCAGTGAGGTAATAAAATCCGATCGATTTGAAGGGAGGGAAAAGAAGAAGAAGAAGAAAAAAAGAAGAAGAAAAGGGAAAGAAGAAAAAAGAAAAAAAAAAAAAGAAGAGGAAAAAAGGGGAGGAAGGAGAAGAAGAAGAAGAAAAAAAAAAGAAAAAGAAGACGAAGACAAGAAGAAGAAGCGGCTTTGCACGCATACACACGTGCAAACCCGTGCATGCGCCTCTGTGGTGCCCCGTACTCCGAGCGCGTGCGCCGCGCGCGCGCGCGCGGGGGCGGGGTGTGTTTTTTGGGTGTGTGTGAGAAATTAATCGGGGTAATGAAATGAACATGCATACATGCTTTTTTTTCCCCCAGTCAAAATATGAAGAAGACGGGCACACCAAAAAAAGGGAAAAATCAATACAATTATTGAGAGGAAACATGGGCTTTCCCCATGCAACATATATATCCCGAAAAATTTTGAAGGAAAGGGACAAAACAATAAAAACAACACAAACACACCCCACGGGGCACACACCCACGCGCGCGCGCCGCACGGGACGGGATGCGCGCGGGGGCGCCCCCCCGCCCCACACACACACACACACACCCACACACAAAATTTTATGCACAAACACGCACACGCAAATCGTGCACACACGTTTCACAACCCCACACCAAAAGATTTAAAAACACACCAAACACACACACACACACACCAAAAACCCCCACACACAACACACACAAACAGACCCCATACACACAAACGCGTTGGGGGCTAAAACACAAAAACCACACACAAACCCCTCACCCCACCACACACACACACACACACAACACACACACGCGGGGCGCGCGCGCGCGCGCCCCCACGCAAAACATGCACCCCCCACACACAAAACACCAAACACACGAAAAACCAAAACACACACACACACACACACACGCACTGCCCCACCCCCCGGGGCCTCACTCACTCCCACGCCACCCCAAAACGCACAACACACCCACACAC
>JAMYXO010007859.1:0-11578 GCA_033310375.1 Conus canariensis
CGCACGCACGCACGAAACCCCCAAAACCTTACACACAGAACCAAAACCACAGACACACAGACATACCCCCAAAACACAACAAGGAAGAAGACAACAGACAAGACAAACCAAAACACACACACACACAAAAACACCACCCCCCACATACCAAAACACACCGCCCCCGGCGAGCGCGGCTCAGAGGCCCCGTGACTGCCCATGCCCTAAAGCCTGAGATCTGCCCGGGTTTTTTTCTTATGCCCCTTGGCATTATCCCTTTGGGCCCCCGTAGGTGAGTGCCAATGATGAGATTCCTTTGGGCTGAATTTGTGCACGTGCCCCCGGCATGGGGGGGTCGTCCACCCCACGTGTCAAGGCCGATGGTCAGAGGGTTTGAGGGGCAGCTTCCCCCCATACCCCCGACATCATTCACCCTTTCCATTTCATAAATCTCACCCCTATTTCGTCGTCGGTCGTCATTATTATCACTTTTGTTTTTGTTGTTGTTGTTGTTGTGGTGGTGGGGGGTTTTGGTGGGGGGGTATGGTGATTCTTCTTCTTCTTCTTTTCTTTTCTTTTTTCTTTTTCTTCTTTTCTTCTTTTTCTTCTTGCTTGCGATGTTGTCTTTCCCTCCTTTTAATCATGGTGATGATGATGGTGATATATATCACTCTTTTCATCGCCAGGGGAAAAATTTAACTAATAAAAGAAATTTAGGTTATAATTTATAAAATTATCACATTTTTTTTTTTCTTTCTAATATTTTTTAAATCGTTCAGTGAAATGTTAAACCACACACCACACAAACACAAAAACCACAACACCCCCAACACAAACACCCACACACGCACGCACAAACCGCGCGCGCCGAACGCACACAGCACGCACCCCCCAAAGCAGCATTCACGCACGCTCTTTCTCTCTCTCTTCTCTCTCTTCTCTCTATCTACTACAAAAGTCTTCTGTCGTCTGCCTGCATCTATCTATTATTACTTTACTTTTAATCTATCATCTATAACACATAAATATTCGGCCCATTCGTGCCTTAAGAGGCACCCCTTCGTCACGTTCCACATCGCTTTTACCTGACGACACAATGCGTTTTCCAAAATATAGCACTACCAGCATAGGGGAATCTTTGACCGGGGTTTGAAAAAAGTGGGCTTTGGAAGATCCACCCTGTAGCCCTCGGCGGTGTCCAGGGAAAATTTTTTGTTTTGTTGTTGGGTATTTTCTTTCATTTTTTTTCCGTCGGAAAAAACCCACACTTTCGAAAATCGCTACCCCCTTTCTGGGTACGCACCGGATGACCAGAGTCGAAATAACTTCTCCTATTTAAAATTATACACTACTCTACACATGTGCTGCGGGCTGTTTGCTGCTCGCTGCTGCTCTACTACTGTCGACTAGACACAACCTTTATATGCGCGCAGCTATGCCCGAAAACTACTACTACTACTACTACTACTACTACTACATACATACTACTACTACTACTATACCGTGACGATGACGACGACCAGGACAACCACGATTCGAAATCGACAACTTCTACTACTGCTACTGTTTACCGTTACTACTACTACTACTACTACTACTACTACTACTACTACTGCTGCTGCTGCTGCTGCTGGTCCCTGCTGTGCTGCTGCGGGCTGCGGGCTACATTTACTCCCTAAAACGACTGCTACATTGCTACTGCCCCCTGTGCTGCTTCCACTATTTCTACTACTACTACTGCCGCCCCCGCCACCGCTGAGCTGCTACTACAAATAAAATGATGCTACTACTACTGCTACTACTACTACTACACTACTACTACTTTTCGGTATGCTGCTATGACTGCATTCACTACTACCACCACTACCACTGATATTACTATGCTGCTACCGACGACGACGACGATAATATCGACGACGACGACAACGATAATGATGATGCTGAGGAGGAGGAGGAGGAGGAGGAGGAAGAGGAGGAAGAGGAGGAAGAGACGGAGGAGGAGGAGGGGAAGAGGAGAAGGAAGAGACAGAGGGGAAGAGGTGGATGAGGGGAGGAGGAGGAGGAGGGGGGAAGAGGAGGAAGAGGAGG
Organism: Conus canariensis; assembly: GCA_033310375.1. Lineage (NCBI taxonomy): Eukaryota > Metazoa > Mollusca > Gastropoda > Neogastropoda > Conidae > Conus > Conus canariensis. The sequence goes on from JAMYXO010007859.1 coordinate 2,068, forward strand.
AAGAGAAGGAAGAGACGGAGGAGGAGGGGGAAAGAGGAAAGGAAGAGACAGAGGAGGAAGATGATGATGATGATGTGATGATGATGATGCGTGACGATGACGATGACGATGATGATGATGATGATGATGATGGATGATGATGATGCTACCAACCAATGTACTACTACTGTACTATAGTGGACCCGCCCTAGTTCTCCACTCACCGTGCGTTCTCCCAGGTTGGCTACAGAGAGAGCAGCTTGGGCCATATCTCCACTGTAAAAGGTCCGGTTTCCGAGGCACGGGAGTGAACTCAGGCTCCCAAAATCCGTATGTCCGGCGCTGCCACCACCACTGTAACATGCATGATTATACCATCTGTCATTCCGTTACCCATCCTTTTATGATTTTTGGGGGTGATAGCAGACAAACAAACGCACAAAAAAACCCCCGAGAATACATATATTTTTCTCTCTATATCTTGCTGGAATTCCAATTAATAGAGAATGATCCCTTCTGAAAATAGGTGCACGATAGAAGACTAGTTATGTGACTAATACGAGTGTTTTTAAACTCCCATACTTCTGACTTTTAAAGTGCTTTGATTTTATGGAGAGAGAGAGAAGGGGAGAGAGGGAGAGAGAGGGAGAGAGAGAGAGAGAGACAGACAGACAGCAGACAGACAGGCAGACAGACAGGCAGACAGACAGACAGACAGACAGACAGGGGGAGAGGGGGTGGGGGGGGGGGACAACATGTGAAATGTAATTACACGCACAAGACCTCAGGAGACCACACATTACTGTCAGCCAAACTGTACATTTTTAGTGGTTTCAGCTTCCCACAAGTTAACAGATGAAGCTAAACGTAAGGGATGAAAACGATCCCTCCATCCCACAGCTTTCCTGGTCGTCCCATCTCTCTCTCTGTCTCTGTCTCTGTTCCTCTGTCTGTCTGTCTGTGTGTGTGTGTGTGTGTGTGTGTGTGTGTGTGTGTGTGTGTGTGTGTGTGTTGTGTGTGTGTTTTGTGTTTTGTGTGTAGCAATTTTACACGGCAGATTTGTAAAAACAAACACTAGAGTTCAAATTATCCCTGTTTTGAACGAAACTAGAAAAAACACGGAAATGCAGTTAGCTTTGCTATTAAGAAGAGCAAAAAAAAAAAAAAAAAGGCAGCTAACAAGCGGCATGTTGATTGGTTTTTTCCTTCGTGTATACTTCCAGCAGATGGCCTGACATTTTATGTGCAACTGCCTTGCATATTTTTCCCTCAGGCTTCGAAGCTCCGTTTCTAAAAAAAAAAAAAAAAAGCATTAGTTTAACTGAATTGGGGCTTGACAAAGAAAATTAAAGGGTTCGCGTTCTAATTAACGTACAATTGAACCTGAGTGAGCGGAACGTACTCTCTCTCTCTCTCTCTCTCTCTCTCTCTCTCCTCCTCTCTCTCTCTGTTGCGTGTGTGTGTGTGGCGTGCGTGCGTGCGTGCGTGCGTGCTGCGTGCGTGCGTGCGCGCGCGCGCGCGCCGCGCGTGTGGTGTGTGTGTGTGTGTGATCGGTTTTGCAGCCATATTTCCGTTATGAGCTCTCTCTCTCTCTCTCTCTCTCTCTCTCTCTCTTCTCTCTCTCTCTCTCTCTCTCTCTCTGTGCGCGTGTGTTTTGATCGGTTTTGCAGCCATATTTGCGCTATGAGCTCGCTCTCTCTCTCTCTCTCTCTCTCTCTCTCTCTCTCTCTCTCTCTCTTTCTTTCTCTCTCTCCAACGACTTTTTAGCACTGTTTTTGAGGCGTAAGCGACGAGCTCTGGGAGAGAATAAACCAGCTGCCCACAGAACAGGAAATCGAGAAACAACGTTGGGGCTGGACTGGACATACATTGCGGAAGCCTGCAAGCAACATCACCAGACAAGCCTAACATGGAACCCCCAAGGAAAGCGAAAAAGAAGATCGGCCTTGGAACATCTGGAACATGGGGATGACATGGAACCAGCTGGAACGAAAAGCCCGGGAAATAGACGCCTGGAGGTCCTTGGTCGGCGGCCTGTACCCCAGGAAGGTAATAGGTGATTAAAAAAAAAAGCAATGGACGGGACGTGAAGTAGAGTTCAAGGATACTTATTCTGAACGATCACACAACATACAGAAAGAGAAAGGGTATAGACACACAAAACGTCGAGGTACAAAGCAGAAGTTTTGAGTGGTTCATCCAATCATGTGTCCTTCTAACGGCTTGCTCATCATGTTCTGTGCCAACGGTCTTAATTTTGGCTTTATACTTTGTTTTTTACTCTCTAAATGGATTCCTGTCTCCAAACGTTGAAAGGATGGATCGCGTGTGGGTGATTTCCTTCCCGTTCCTAAAATGATGTTGTTGTTGTTGTTTTTCGAAACGTTTTTAGTAGAGCTGATTGTGGCTTGAACATGAGAGCTAATACATAGTGTGCCAATAGATGAGCGTATGAGCGTGTGCAGGCATTTGCTCTGAACATCTTTTCTCTATTTTGTATCTCTGTCTCTGTTTCTGTGTCTGCCTGTCTTTCTGTCTCTGTGTCTGTCTCTGTGTCTGTTTGCCCCCCACCCTCCTCTCTCTCTCTCTCTCATAGTCTATTTGTCAGACATTCTATCTCTCTCTATTCCTCTCTTTCTCAGTCAGACTGTCTGTCTGTCTCTCTGACTCTCTCTGTCTGTCTGTCTGTCTGTCTCACTCCTTTGGCAGCTTACTCTCTCTCTCTCTCTCTCTCTCTCTCTCTCTCTCTCTCTCCCCTCTCTCTCTCTCTCTCTGTGTCAATCTATCTCTTTTTTCATATTCTGTTTATCTGTCTGCCTGCCTCTCTGCCTGTCAGTCTGTCTGTCTGACTGTCTGTCTCTCCCTGTCTAACAGTCAGTCAGCCTGTCTGTCTGTCTGTCTGCCTGTCTGTCCGCCTGTCTGTCTGTCTGCCTGTCTGTCTGCCTGTCTGCCTGTCTGTCTGTCTGTCTGCCTGTCTCTCTTTCTCTCTCTATGTGGGCATGTTGTGTGTGTGTGTGTGTGTGTGTGTGTGTGTGTGTGTGTGTGTGTGTGTGTGTGTGTGTGTGGTGTGTGTGTGTGTGTGGTGTGTGCGTACGCGCGCATACGCGCGCATGTCATATCAATTTTGCGTTATAAGCTCGCTTTTCTCTCTCTCTCTCTCTCTCTTTCTCTCTCTCTCTCTCTCTCCTCTCTCTCTCTCTCTCTCCCCCCCCCTCCCCCACTCCTCCTCTCTCTCCTTCTTTGACGAGCTTTGCAGCCATGTTTGCTTCTGATCTCTCTCTCTCTCTCTCTCCTCTCTCTCTCTCTCTCTCTCTGTCTCTCTCAACAACTTTTTCAGCACCGTTTTATGAACCGTTAGCTAAGGACGGCACATGAAGCGAGTTCAAGAGATACTTACTCTGAACAGGACGACACACGAAGCGGAGTTCGAGTGATACTTGTTCTGAACGACCACACAACCTTCAGAAACAGAAAGAGCCTTAGACACACACACACACACACACACACACACACACACACACACACACACACCACACACACACACACACACACACCACGCACGCACGCACGCACGCACGCACGCACGCACGCACGCACGCACACACACACCACACACACAAACACACACACAAAACAGTGAGGTACCACCCGTGGCATGAAGATCCACAGAACAAAGATGGGATGTGTGAAGACTCATCTGAATGAGCAGCAGCGCACTGCATCAGCAGATAAGACGTCGGAAGACCAAGGCCAGGATTTAAACCACAGTGCCAAGGACATCCACGCTGTTGGTTCGGATGAGGAATTTGCACAGGCCCTCGATGCCAGGCGCCTGAAACTCAACCTGCCACGAGCAAACGAAACTGAAGATTGGGAGAAACTGGATGCAAAAATCGTCCAAAGACTCGATGCACTGATAGGGAAAAGCACCCTGGAACACAAACTAGCCACATATGGGGACATTGTGTATGCCACATGTAGAGACGCCTATGGAGCAAAACTACCCAAAGAGAAACCACCTCCAAAGAAATCCAGACGCCAAGAAAAGATGGACAAGATCAGGGTCCAAAAGAAAAACCTCAAGATGCAAATGAAGACCGCACTGCCAGCTGAAAAACAAGGCTTGGAAAAACTGTGGAAAGACCTGAAAGAAAAACACAGTGCCCTCAGCAAAGCGGAATCTGCGAGGAAGAGGAAGAGCAAAAAGAAGAAGACACAAGAGCGCTTCTTCAGAGACCCCTTCCAGTTTGCCAGAACACTGTTTGAGCAGCCAAAATCTGGGACCCTAAGTGTGGACAAAGGAGTTCTTGAGCAGCATCTGAGGAAAACATACTCTGACCCACAGAGCAAAGCACCACTCGACATTCAAGGTCTGGTGTGGCCAACCAACCCTGAGGAACAGTTCAATGGCAAGCCTCCAACGTTGGCGGAAATCAAGAAGGTGGTCGACAAAGCCAGAGCCAAATCATCACCAGGGCCAAACGGAATACCTTACCAGCTTTACAAGAAATGTCCCAAGGTGCTGGAGTGGCTCCACAGGCTGCTGCGATCGGCTTGGAGAAACCAGAAGATCAGCGGCCAGTGGATGACGGCAGATGGTGTGTACATCCCCAAAGAGCAAAACTCAAGTGACATTAGCCAGTTCAGGCCAATATCACTACTGAACGTCGAAGGGAAAATCTTCTTCTCTGTCATGGCAGCAAGGCTGACCAAGTACCTGATGGAAAACAAGTACTTGGATGTGTCAGTCCAGAAAGGTGGCATCCCAGGCGTGGCGGGCTGTGTAGAACACGCCACAATGATCTGGGACGCAATCCAAAAAGCAAAGACAGAAAAGAGAGACCTGGACGTAGTGTGGCTTGATCTGGCAAACGCATATGGATCTGTGCCCCATGAGATGATACAGTTGGCTCTTGAGATGTACCATGTGCCAAAGAAACATCCGCGACATGCTCAAGAAGTACTTCAATGGCTTCTCAATGCGGTTCTCTACCAAGGAGTACACAACAGACTGGATCAACTTGGAAGTGGGTATTGCAATGGGCTGTGCAATTTCCCCAATACTGTTCGTGCTGGCAATGGAACTCATCTTGAAAGCAGCAACAAACAACGCGAGACAAACAGACCTTGGCGATGGATACAAGATGCCTCCTCTCAAGGCCTTCATGGATGACACTACAGTGATTTCATCCAGAGAAGACGAGACACGTCATGTGCTGGAGAGGCTGGACGACATAGTTGCCTCATCCAGAATGAAGTTCAAGCCAAAGAAATCACGGAGTCTCTCACTGAGGAAAGGAAAAGTGGCCGGATCTGTGGTCTTCAGTGTTGCCAACCAGGCCATTCCAACAGTCACAGAAGAACCAGTCAAGAGCCTTGGAAGATGGTATGATGATACGCTGAAAGACACACAAAGAGCAAAAGAAACCAAGCAGATGGCGGAGGAAGGCTTGGAGACCATTGACCAGTGTGGGCTCCCTGGCAAATACAAGGTCTGGTGTCTGCAGTTCATGCTGATACCAAAGCTGCTATGGCCTCTGATGATATACGACATCTGCACCAGCATAGTGGAGGCAATGGAAGCCAAAATCAACAAGTTCACAAGGAAATGGCTTGGTGTCCCACCCTGTCTGACTGACATAGCGCTGTACTGTCGCCAAGCAAAGCTGAAACTACCCCTGAAATCCATCCTGGAGGAATACAAAGCAGGGAAGATCAGACTTCAAAGCATGCTGGAGGACTCAGGAGACAAGGTGGTAGAAGCAATTAAGCCCCAGCTGAAGACAGGCAGAAAATGGAAAGTTCAAGAGGCGATGGATTCTGCAAAAGAAAGTCTCAAGATCAGAGAAATAACAGGACACACACAGACCAACAGACAGGGACTGGGGGTGACCAAAACTGAATGGTGGTCAAAGGCCAAAGGAAAAGCCAAAAGAGACATGATGATTCAGGAGATGAGAAAAGAAGAAGACCAAAAAAGACTCCAAAAAGCAGTCCAGCAGAGCCAGCAAGGGCAATGGACAACGTGGGAGAATGCACTCCAAAGAAGTCTCACTTGGAATGACATTTGGCACATGGCCCCTCTCAGGATCAGCTTCATTCTCAGATCTGCATATGACCTTCTGCCCTCAAATGCAAACCTGGTGAAGTGGGGGAAAACAGACGATCCTGCATGCCCCCTCTGCCATGAAAAACAAACAGTGGAGCATGTCCTAAGCTCATGTAAAGTAGCCCTGGCTCAAGGAAGGTACACATGGAGGCACAACCAAGTGCTCAAAGAAATTGTACAAGTAGTCTGGGCTAGTACCAACACCACAAAAGGGAAAATCAGGACTCCAAAAGCACCCGCAACATTCTTCACGGCAGGAGGCAGCAAATCATGGCCAAGAACAACAGTGCCACTCGAAACATGCAGGCAGAGTCTGCTGGACGGGGCAGATGACTGGGAGTGCACTGCAGACCTCCCAGAATGGAAGAGTCACCCAGAGATCATCAGCAAGAGTGGCATGAGACCAGACATAGTAGTCCACTCTAAGTCAACCAAGCAGCTGATCATGATCGAGCTCACGGTGCCATATGAGAACAGAATGGAGGCAGCTCAAATCTACAAGACTGAAAAGTATGCTGATCTGGCAAACAGCCTGAGGAGAGAAGGCTATCAGGTCAAAGTCCTCACTGCAGAAATTGGAGCTAGGGGGTTTGTAGGAACGTCTGCATACAGCCTCATGAAACAGCTCTCAGTTGCAGGGAAGGAAAAAACCAGAGCCCTGAAAGCAATGGCAGAAGCGGCAGAGAGGTGTTCAAGCTGGATCTGGTCAAGGAGGAACAAAAGTGAACTTCATAAGGCTTAATTTCCCTACAAATATCAGGTGTCCCTGTGGCTCAGTGGTTAAAGCGCGAGTCATTAAGTGGAAAATGAGCATGTCCAGAGGGTCATGGGTTCGAATCCCAGCCATGGCTCGTCCCAAGATGGGAAAAAAGGGGCAGCAGAGGGACATCCGGAGTCATGAACCGGGTGTGGCCCAACCCCCCTAGAGTGTCAGGAGATAAGGGCCGAAACACTTGCTTGAAGGGGGCTTCTCTTCTGAGGACTCTCTGCTGCCACGCTCTCCACGAGTTTCTTTCTATTCTACAGAACGTTGAATGGTTCATCCCATCATGTGTACTTACAATGGCTTGCTCATCATGTGGTGTACCAACGGCCTTATATTTATCTTTGTTTTTACTCTCTAAATATATACACATAATGTGTCAATGCCTGCATGTATTAGCACATGCTGGCATACACTCTCAACATCTTTTCTCTACTCTGTGTGTCTGTCTCTGTCTGTGTCTGCCTGCCTGTCGATGTGTTTCTCTCTCTCTCTCTCTCTCTCTCTCTCTCTGTCTCTCTGTCTGTGTCTGTCTGTCTGTCTGTCTGTCTGTCTGTCTGTCTGTCTCTCTCTCTCTCTCTCTCTCTCTCTCTCTCTCTCTCTCTTCGTCTTTCTGTACGTCTGTCTATCTATCTGTCTGCTTGTCTGCTTGTCTGTCTGTCAGCCTGTCCGTCTGTCTGTCTGTCTATCTGCCTGTCTTGTCTCTCTCTCTATCTCTCGCCCTCTCCCTCCTTTTCTGTCTTTTTCAGCGAGTGTGTGTGTGTGTGTGTGTGTGTGTGTGTGTGTGTGTGTGGTGTGTGTGTGTGTGTGTTGTGTGTGTGTGTGTGTGTGTGCGTGTGTGCTTTCTCTGTAATGAGTTTTTCAGCCATGTTTGCTTCTGATCTCTCTCTCTCTCTCTCTCTCTCTCTCTCTCTCTCTCACTCTCTCTCTCTCTCTCTCTCTCTCTCTCTCTCTCTCTCTCTCTCTCTCTCTCTCTCTCTCTCTCTCTCTCTCTCTCCTCAACGATTTTTTCAGCACTGTTTTATGCGCTGTAAGCTACGGACGGCACATGAAGCAGAGTTCAAGTCATACTTACTCTGAACGGGACAGTACATGAGGTGGAGTTCGAGTGATACTTGTTCTGAACGACTACACAACATTTAGAAACAGAAAGAGCCTTAGACACACACACAAAGCGGCGAGATGCAGAGCGGAACGTTGAATGGTACATCCCATCTTGTGTACTTCAGATGGCTTGCTCATCAGTTGGTGTGCCAACGGCCTTGTGTTTGTCTTTGTCTAAACTCTTTAGATATATACATGTCTTGAAACGATGAAGGAACATATTGTGTGTGGATGATTTGCTTCCCTTTTAGAAGCTGATATACACGTTTTTTTTAAAAAATAGAATGTTATTGGCAGAGTTGAACGTGGTTCTTGTATGGGAGCTAATAATAGGCCTACATAGTGTGGGAACAGACGTGTGTATGAGCATACACTCTAATAAGCATGTTTGTGTCTGTGTCCGCGTCTGTCTGTCTGTCTTTCTGTGTGTTTGTCTGCCTGTCCATCTGTCTGTCTGTCTGTCTGTCTGTCTCTCTTTCTCTCTTGTAGTCTATTGATCTCTTCTCTCTCTATATATTTCTCTGTCTGTCTCTATCCCTCTGTCTCTGTCTCTCTACCTCCTCTCTCTCTCTCTCTCTCTCTCTCTCTCTCTCTCTCTTTCCTGTTTTTCTCTTTCTCTTTGTCTCTCTGTCTGTATCCTCCTCTCTCTCTGTCACACACACACACACACACACACACACACACACACACACACACACACACACACACACACACACACACACACACTTGCGCGCGCGCGCGCGCGCGTGCGCGCACACACACACACACGCACGCACACAGACACAGGCACACACACACACACACACACACACACACACACACACACACACACACACACACACACACACACACACACACACACACACGCACGCACGCACGCACGCACGCACGTTTTTATTGCACGTTCACCGCATATACATTTCTTCTCGAAAATTCGATTGTGGAACCGACAATGACTTTGACATGGGATGTAAGAAGACAGCTTAAATGTTTCATTGCAAGCATTAACATATTCTGAAGTCGACGCACAGGACTAAGGTTGAAGGAATTTCACATCTACCATGACGATGTAGGACGGAAATTTGTCCGCCAGAAACGAAGCGAAGCTGTCTGTCACGCTTCGTTAAACTGGCGAACTCAAGTCATTGGTCCAAAACAAAAACAGAAACAGTTTACAGAATTGAAAAGCCTGTAAGAAATCCTCCGGGAGTCCTCCACCCTCTTCATAATTGATTCCAGTCGCAGCTTTCTGGTCAGCAGCATCGATCGTCGCTTTTGAAACAAAAAAGAACGCATCCAAGCATTCTTTTGTTCAGTCAGCAGTTGTTCTTTTGAATTTCCTTCTCTTTTTTTTAACCGTCGTTGACAGTTCTGAATGGCTCCGGTGCTTTGTTTGACTGTTGAATCAATATGCATTGTCCGGTGTGTTTGCTTTGATATGTAAGGCGCTTTTCAGTGTTAGAGATTGTTTGTACTTGTTGGGATGGATGCGCAAGTTTGTGGGAGAATTTAGGATGGGTATGTTTAGTGTCAACAAGAAAGACGATGGTTGTGAT